>CM076570.1:1180383133-1180442589 GCA_034641835.2 Pinus albicaulis
CCTTTGGGACTCCCGTGGCTAATGCTAAAGCTTGAACAACACATCATATGTTTTAGAAAACTATAAACAGGTGCAGAAAGAACAGAATAATCATCAGACATAAGCAACACACATGAACACCAGGATTTTAGGTGGAAACCCAATTCGGGAGAAAACCACCGCTGCCATTGTCTTAGTCTTCAATATTTATTATAAAGAAATTTTTTTACAACCATGTACTAGCACAGACTCATACCAGCACACAGGCACCCACCTGCAGAAGGTTACAACCTTCTCTCGTTTACCAGCCTCTCCTGGAAGGGAGCTACAACCCACTGCTCTCGTTTATCAGCCTCTCCTGGAAGGGAGATACGACCCCCTGCTCTCGTTTACCAGCCTCTCCTGGAAGGGAGCTACAACCCCCTGACTGAAGGCTTCGACCCTCAGTACCACTGCAGACCACGTTTCATCAATTTTCACACTGGATCAAACAGCTTCAACACAACCCTTCACTTATCAACAAACTTACTTTGCCCAATGCTTCAAAAAGAACAGTGACACCAAAATATTAGAGATAACCCAGACTTTAGAATGGATATGCAGAGACACATTCAACCTTGAGAAACCATTAGTTTAGATACCATACGCGCTTTTATTTAATCAGACCCGTGTATACACACGCTTTCCATGAAGCGAACCCGTGTATACATCTGTGCACTTTTCAATCAAACCCTAACTGCCCATACGCGCTTTTCTTTAATCTGAACCGCGTATACACGCGATTTTCATGAAATGAACCTGCGTATATATTTATAAAAGATAAGCTTTTCAGAATAGACCAAAGCTATGAAATTACTCAGATTTCTTCAACTTCTTCAACAGATTAGTGGCAGGTCTTCATCACTTCTTCTCAGATCATCCTTGAGATTCACCATTTCTAGATCTAGAGATCTTGAATCTTCATCATGTTCATAGGTGCATCATAGATTCAGATCTATCAATTAAGAATGGAGTTCAACCATGCAGACATACTTCAGAGTGAAGTATTCATTAAAGCCCAGACTTGCACACACCTTGCATAATGAATTTCTTCTCCTTAAATAGATTTAGCTTTTGTCAATACCATGAGCCAAAACTACTCAACTTCCAATGGTATTCCAGGACGGGATTACATAGCCAATCTAGCGCTCAATACAATGGGCCAATACCATGGTAGTAACCCCTGGTTTTATAAATTTAGAGCGCAATTAGGCATACACGACTTGGCATGTACTTTTCCGCGTTCATACATGACTTCTCCTAAGCAAACCCGCGTATGCTTTGAGACACACACTTTTCATCATTGTTCTGGCACATTCTGGAGATTCTTTCTTCTACACCTTCGTTACTGATTGTAGATACATCAGATTTACATCATTAACAAGTTCATCAAGTAGGTTTCCATCATCTTCATCAAGTGGGTTGCCATCAAGGACAACACATTGCGTCATATTGCCAACAATCTCCCCCTTTGGACTTGATGGCAACTACGATGGTGTTTGATCATCACAACAGATAGACACATTGATTATAACCATTATACAAACACAATTATGCTCTCCCCCTATTCAAACATCATGTTACTCTCCCCCTTTGACATCAAGGGAAAAGGGTGGATCAAAAACCAAAACAAGGTTTTCCTTCTGAAGAGCTCTGTAGAGCAGATGTGTGCTGAAGTTACCATGCTCCCCCTGAGTTCAAGCTGAATCTTCAAACATATTTTTCAATGAAGTACATGACTCTATGACCTTCCTATCACCAAGGACTTACATCAATGATCCAACCAAGTGGATTTACATATATGACTTAAGTACCCAACCAAGTGGGCTTACACATTTTGACTCAACTATCCAACCAAGTGGATTTACAAAATTACATGACAGAATATTACAAGTTTACATCATAGGTCTCAACATGACCTTTTCATCAAAATACAAATGTGACTTCTATAACCAAAACCAAAAAAGACCTCAATAGAGAGATCATATTTCAGAAACATCATAATGCCAGCAATGCATAATACTTAGCAAGGCTAATGCTCCCCATGAACCTGTACATCTGTTCTTGAGTCATTTTACTCCTTCATCTCCCCCTTAGCTTGTGCATCCTGAACACTTTCAACAGCAGATCATCAAGGCATATTCATCAAATATCAAAGAGTGAAACATAAATATGAGAGCTAAAACATCATTAGAGATTCCAAACAACATCAGGGATATCAAACAACACTGTAGTTGTACTAAAAATGCTGACCCCAAGCAAAATTTGTCAGCAACCAACCATACGTGGCTTTATGTGGATAAACTCGCATATATACGCGACTATCTTTCAGGAAACCCGTGTATGCAATTTAATCTTCTGAATTTAATCAGATCTGATATTTTGAGAGGCAAAGACAACACCCAACTTCTGTCTGAGATATTCGAATGCTTCCCTGGGTAGAGGTTTGGTAAAGATATCAACAGCTTGTTCTTTGGAGGGAACATACTCCAACTTCACCTTTTGTACAAGCACTTGTTCACGTAAGAAGTGATATTTGATGGGAATGTGCTTGGTCTTCGAATGCATAACAGGATTCTTTGAGATACTTATGGCACTTGTATTATCACACATAATGGAGATAGGAGATCTACATTTGATTTGAAAATCTTGTAAGGTTTGCATCATCCAAAGGAGTTGAGTGCAACAAGACGCGGCAGCTACATATTCTGCTTCTACTGTAGATAAGGCAATAGAGTTTTGCTTCTTGCTGAACCAAGATACTAACCGGGGCCCCATATAGAATGCACCACCACTAGTGCTTTTCCGATCATCAACATTTCCAGCCCAATCTGCATCAGTGTAGGCATGAAGAGTAAGATCAACATTCTTTGGATACCATAGTCCAAAATCTTGAGTTCCTTGTAGATATTTGAATATTCTTTTGACAGCCTGAAGGTGAGACTCTTTTGGATTAGCTTGGAATCGTCCAACAATCCCAACTGCATGCATAATGTCTGGTCTAGTTCTAGTGAGATAAAGTAGACTTCCTATCATTGATCTGTATTCTGGTTGATTCACCGTGGGAGAATCATCATGAGAACTGAGATTGCATCCGGTTATCATTGGTGTACTTACAGGTTTGCATTCTTCCATGCCATACTTCTTCAGAATTTGCTTAAGATATTTTTCTTGTGATAAGAATATACCATTTGCAGTTTGATGCACTTGCAAGCCAAGAAAGAATGTTAGTTCCCCAAGTAAAGACATTTCAAATTCTTGCTGCATGACAGAAGCAAATTTCTGACTCATAGATTCTTCATTACTTCCAAAAATGATATCATCAACATATACAACCACAATCAATAGTTTATCATTTTCATTTTTTGTGTATAAGTTGCTATCAGTAGACCCCTTTGAAAATCCTTGTTGATGAAGATATTTGTCAAGACGATAATACCATGCCCTTGGAGCTTGTTTGAGACCATATAGAGCCTTTTTAAGTCTACAAACAAGATTTTCATCATTTCCAAAAATGAATCCTTCTGGTTGGTCTATATAAACTTCTTCTTCTAGATCACCATTGAGAAATGCAGATTTAACATCCATTTGATAAACTTTGATTTGTTGAAAACTTGAAAATGCAAGAAACATTCTTATGGCTTCAAGTCTAGCTATAGGAGCAAACGTTTCTT
This sequence comes from Pinus albicaulis, assembly GCA_034641835.2. Classification (NCBI taxonomy): domain Eukaryota; kingdom Viridiplantae; phylum Streptophyta; class Pinopsida; order Pinales; family Pinaceae; genus Pinus; species Pinus albicaulis. The sequence continues at coordinate 1,180,386,826 of CM076570.1, forward strand.
CAAAGTCTATACCTTCTTGTTGAGTATACCCCTTGTAAACAAGTCTAGCTTTGTTTCTTACGACATCCCCATTCTCATTTAACTTATTTTTGAATATCCATTTAGTTCCAATGACATTTTTGTTATGAGGTCTTGGTACTAATTCCCATGTGTGGTTCTTTTCAATTTGATCAAGCTCTTCATTCATGGCTTGAACCCAACATTCATCTTTGCTAGCTTGATTGACATTGTGTGGTTCAATAGTGGATAGAAATTCCAGATAGCTAGAAGATCCCACAAGAGTCCTTCTTGTTTGTACACCTGATCCCTTATCTCCCAAAATTTGAGATTCTGGATGATTCTTTTGAACAAATCTGGATGGAGATTTTCCAAATAAATCATCTTCAGGTTCTTCATTGGGTTCATTATCTATATCATTGCTATTTGATGTAGAAGGACAAAAGTCACCATCATCTTCATTTGTTGTTTGTTTTTCTTCTTTAGGGGCTGCAGGAGACTCATCAATAACAACATCAATACATTCAACAATCTTCTGAAGCCTTTTATTGTAACATTTGTATGCTCTGCTTGTAGATGAGTAACCAAGAATTATTCCTTCATCTGCTCTGGGTTCAAACTTGCCAAGTTTTTCATCATTATTTTTCATAAATCATTTACTTCCAAAAACTCTAAAATGCTTCACAGAGGGAGAATTACCATACCAGAGTACATATGGAGTTTTGTCACTATTTACCCGAACATGTGCCTTATTGAGAATGTTTACTGCTGTATGTGCTGCTTCTCCCCAGAAGGTGTCAGGTGTTCCAGAATCATCAAGAATAGCTCTAGCCATTTGTTGAATTGTTCTATTCATTCTTTCTGCTACGCCATTTTGTTGTGGAGTGTCTGCTACAGAAAACTGTCTTTTTATGCCATGTTGTTCACAAAATTCAAGAAATTCATCTGATGTATATTCTCCTCCTCAATCAGATCTAAGACACTTTATTTTTAGATCTAATTCATTTTCAACCAGTGCTTTGAAGATCTGAAATTTCTCAAATGCTTCATCTTTGTATTTAAGCAACCCGATCCAACACATTCTAGAGAAATCATCAATAAATAAGATATATTATTGTTCACCACATGGTGAATTTTTCCTCATAGGTCCACATATGTCAGTATGAATGAGTTCAAGAGGCCTACTTGATTATCCTTCCTTGGCATTAAATTGCACTCTAGTCTATTTACTGAATTGGCAAGATTTGCATATGATACTTTCTGGTAGAGTAATATTGGGAAGACCACGAACAGCTTTAAGTCTGCTTGATTTGTTGATTTGAGAGAAGCTCAGATGCCCCAACCTTCTATGCCATAGCCAATTTTCTGAAGATTGGCTCCAGTAACATTGATGTTTACAGTTATTCAATACATACAGGTTGCTTGGAGTTCTTTTTCATTTTATAATTGTTTTACCTGTATCAAGATCACGTACCACACATTCTTTTGAACTAAAGACAACTTTATTTCCTTGATCACACATTTGAATTACACTTAATAGGTTATGTCTTAATCCATCCATATACATGACATTATTAGCTTTCACCTTTTCTTTTAGAAAAATAGACCCTTTTCCCTTAATGACAGCAGGTGTATCATTTCCAAATGTAACATTCTTTTCTTTTTCTAGAGCATTATATGCAAGAAGTTTTTTTTTGTCACCTGTCATATGTTTTGAGCATCCGCTATCAATATACCATTGATTCTCTTCACCTTCTGCAAATAAATCTATGCCACAATTTTCAACCCGTATTTCCTTCTTTTTCCATACTTTGGAGCTTGAAGGGACATGTTCTTTTGGCTGGACTCTGCTCCTGCATTCAAATTCTTTATGGCCAAAGTTATTGCAATAAGTACATTCAACTTCATTTTGAAAAGGAGAAAAGTTGTTATAGGTATTCTTCTTTGGTTCAATATCCATCCTTTTCTTTCTTGCTTCTCTTGTCATGATGGTTTTATAAGCAACACATTAAACAACTTTATGACCAAAATTGTGACATAAGAAACATTGTCCATTGAAGTATAAATATTTGTGATCATGAAATATTCTATTCGGATTTACCTTTGGAGCTTCTTTGAAAGATATTCCTATTAGTGTTCCTTGATTTGAGATGATCCTGCTTTACCTATAAATATTCTTTACTCCCTTGCTGAGTGGTTGAGTATTGTAAACCAGCTGTGGCTGCCTTTAGATAGTTCGGTGCTGAAGCCTGAGAGGATTCTCTAATATATCCAAGACCTATTTTTATAAGAGGAGAGCGTTGTACCTTGATAATCTCATCTAAGGTTTCAGATCCTTTAGCAAATCTAAGATTCAGAGTCTTTACTTTCTCCAATTCTTTTCTTAGACTTACCACTTGACATTCTGCTTTCTCCTTGTGTTTCTTTTCTTCTTCAATCTAATTTTTTAGAGTCTCTATGATTATTTTAATTTCTTCTAAGAATATTTTGAGTTGATTGTTTTCATCAAGAAAATAATTATCCTCTGGAGCATCCACAAAAGTATCTTTTTCTTCTTTAGATTCTTCTTCAAATGCCATGAGAAGTCTAAAATATTGTTCACATTCTTCCTTACTATCAGATAACCCATCACTATCTTCATGAGTATAGTAACTTTTCTTAGCGCTAGATCGGTTCTTATTCCTTCTTGCTACTTCCTTCCATTTAGCAGGTGTTCTTTATGAGGATACTTAGCAGCATAATGACCAACTCTTCCACACTCAAAACATTTGAAAGGAAGCTTACCTCTAAACCGTCCTGTGCATAGTTGGAGTTTCTTTACAAAATTTGCCTCATCTTCTTCTAAGATATATCCTGAACCTTCTGCTTCTTGTACTTCTTTCCCTTTTGTAGAAGCTTTGAAGACAGCCTCTTTGACTTCAGATGGTCCTCCTCTTCTCATTTCATATGCAGTTAGTATGCCATGAAGTTGCACCATAGTAAGATTTTGAAGATCCTGTTTCTCTTCAAGAGAAGAAACTTTTGACTCAAACTTTGCCGTTAACGATCTTAAAATTTTCTCAACCAAAGTAGATTCGGTTATTGTTTCTCCTAGATTTATCATACGATTTACAACATCATCAACACGTAAAAAGAAACTGGCAATATTCTCATCGCTATGCATTCTTAAATTTTCATATTCAATTCTGAGAGTTTGAAGTTTTGCACTTTTTACCTTTGCATCACCTTCATAACTTAGAATGATTTTGTCCCATATTTCCTTTGCAGTATTCAGCTGCATGACTTTGAAAAATTATGATTCATTTAGACTTCCCATTATAGCATTGACCGCTTTTGCATTTGATTCATAATTCTTCCTTTTAGTTGGATTTGTTGGTATATCCTTGTTCAACAATGGCCCATACATCTGCTCCCATAGACTGAAGATAGGATCTCATCCTTACTTTTCAGAAGATTAAATTACTTATGTTGAAGAGCGGAGGCTTGATAGATGTTGTTCCCTATTGATTGCTCATATTTCTTGATCTTCCTTCTAGTGGCTAAGATTTTTCAGAAGGACCTGCTCTCATACCAGTTGTTGAGAAAAATACTGAGGGGGGGGGGGGTGAATCAGTATTTAGTGCAGACAATAAAACATTTTCCTTTTCTTTTCTAAAAACCCATACGCTACTTTCCTAAAGCCAACTTGCATATATACGCAGATTTCCTTTACAGAACTCGCGTATATCCAGTGATCTAATTATGCATTTAATTCTTAACTTAGATCATTTCATTACTCATTCATCAGATGTTTTAGAAAACTGTAAACAGGTGCAGAAAGAACAAAATTATCATCAAACATAAGCAACACACATGAACACCATGATTTTAGGTGGAAACCCAATTCAGGAGAAAACCACCACTGTCGTCATCTCAGTCTTCAATCTTTATTATAAAGAAAACTTTTTACAACCATGTACTGGTGCAGACTCATACCAGCACACAGGCACCCACCTGCAGAAGGCTAGAACCTTCTCTCATTTACCAACCTCTCCTAGAAGGGAGCTACAACCCCCTTCTCTCATTTACCAGCCTCTCCTGGAAGGGAGCTACGACCCCCTGCTCTCATTTACCAGCCTCTCCTGGAAGGGAGCTACAACCCCTTAACTGAAGGCTTCGACCCTCAGTACCACTACAAACCAAGTTTCATCAATTTTCACACTGGATCAAACAGCTTCAACACAAACCTTCACTTATCAACAACCTTACTTTGCCCAATGCTTCAAACATAACAGTGACACCAGAATATTAGAGATAACCCAGACTGTAGAATAGATATGCAGAGACACATTCAACCTTGAGCAACCATTAGTTTAGATACCATATGTGATTTTATTTAATCATACCCGCGTATACATGCACTTTCCATGAAGCGAACCCGCGTATACATCTATGCACTTTTCAATCAAACCTTAACTTCCCATACGCGCTTTTCTTTAATATGAACCGCGTATACACATGCTTTTCGTGAAATGAACTTGCCTATATATTTATAAAAGATAATCTTTTCAGAACAGACCAAAGCTATTAAATTACTCAGATTTCTTCAACTTCTTCAACAGATTAGCGGCAGGTCTTCATCACTTCTTCTCAGATCATCCTTGAGATTCACCGTTTCTAGATCTAGAGATCTTGAATCTTCATCATGTTCATAGGTGCATCATAGATTCAGATCTATCAATTAAGAATGGAGTTCAACCATGCAAACATACTTCAGAGTGAAGTATTCATTAAAGCCCAGACTTGCACACACCTTGCACAATGAATTTCTTCTCCTTAAATATATTTAGCTTTTGTCAATACCATGAGCCAAAACTACTCAACTTCCAATGGTATTCCAGGACGGGATTACATAGCCAATCCAGCGCTCAATACAATGGGCCAATATCATGGTAGTAACCCCTGGTTTTATAAATTTAGAGCGCAATTAGGCATACACGACTTGGAACATACTTTTCCACGTGTGTACGTGACTTCTCCTAAGCAAACCCGCGTATGCTTTGAGACACACAATTTTCATCATTTTTCTGGCACATTCTGGAGATTCTTTCTTCTGCACCTTCTGTATTGATTGTAGATACATCAAATTTACATCATTAACAAGTTCATCAAGTCAAGAACAACTTTATCAAGTAGGTTGCCATCAAGGACAACACATTGCGTCATATTGCCAACACGTGGCTCATTAACTCCTTAAGAGTTAGGGATGATGTAAAAATTATTGTAACAATTGTCCTTTTAAATCACTATTTTCCTCCCAAAATTTTATCTTTTAAGGAGATCACAAGACTATAAGGAAGAGAAAAAAAAATCCTACAGTCATAATTAAGGAAATATATCATGAAAAGTTTGTGTAATTACAATATCAAAATTGTTAAATTTTTGAGAAAATTTGAGGAGTCAAATAAAATATTCACTTATGGTAATCATTGGAACAACATAATTTTTGTCACCATGATGTGGGAGAAGTCCTTTGAAATCAGAATAAATCTATGAAATGGAAACCATAAGGTAACAAAATTTGTGACTAAGGGAACAACAGTTGTGTCCAAAGGGAACAACATATGTGAATAGTGGGAACAAAAAATGTAACAATTAATATGATTAATGCATAGTAGAAGGGAACAACGACTATGACTAATAGGAACAACAAGCTATTATAAAAAGGAATAATGGCTATGACTAAGGGAATAAGAGTGCAGGAACAACAACTGTGACCAAAGGAAAAACAACTGTGACTAATAAAAACAATATGTTGTTATAAAAGGGGATGACAGTTGTAACTGAGGGAGTAGCAGTGTGGGAACAATAGCTATGACCAAAGGAACAACAACTCTGACTAATGGGAACAACAAGTTGCTATAAAAATGAACAACGACTTTGACTAAGGGAGCAACCATGCAGGAATTATAACTGCAACCAAAGGAATGGAAAATATGACAGATGGGAACAACGGGTTGTTATAACAGGGGAGGACGACTATAACTATGGGAAAAATAGTGAGGGAACAAAAACCATGACTAAAGGAACAACAACTATAAATAAAAATAATTGTTTATTTGAGGCTTCTGCGATTTGTGTTGATGTTTGTAGAAGCTTCCAGATTACATATAAAATGGATGCGATTAATCCAGAAGATTCTATAAATAAAAATAATATTAACCCCTTTCCCCTTAGTTCATTATTACTATTAGTATTAGTTATGAGTTATTTATTTATTTATTAAAATAATAAAACTATAAATTTCATAAAAATATGTGCATTATCTACAAAATGAAAGGATTTTTTGAAAATTTCAGGTAGATGTAGTTGCAGGGTTACCTCCCCAATCAACTACGATCTATAAATTGGAATCATTACTTATCTGATGGAAAAAATAATCTTGTGTAAGAAACTGGAGATATAGGTGGATTTGATGTCCATTAGCAAGAAAAGAGATGCCAAAACTATCAATAGTAGTCATGGTCACTATACCATTATCGTAGACTTCAGTAATATCATAGGGTCCTAACCATATCGTCTGAAGTTTTCCTAGAAAATCTTGAAATCTGGAGTCGCACAACAATGTTGAGTCACATTTCTTAAAATTTTTATTTTTTATAAGGCGATCATGCCACTTGGCCCTCTTATTTTGAATAATTTTTGTGCATTGCAGGGCTGATAGATGCATCTCATCCAATTCATTAAGTTGTTGTAAACGTTGTTTTTGTGCTTCTATGAAATCCATTCCAACTTCTCTTGTATTTTTCAGAGTCTTAATCTCAAATTCAATACAAAAAATGGGCTCCTTTCCCAGAATAGGGTAGTATGGTGAATGGGCAGTAGAATTATCCCACATTGCCTGATAAGCCCATAAGAGCTCTCGGAGTTTAGCTTCCTAGTTCTGGAAATTTGCGGATATTGTTTTGGTCAAAATTACCTCTAGAACCTTGTTGGTACTTTCCACCTATCCATTTTCTTGGGATGGTAAGGAGAAGTGACGGTGTGCTTAATTTGGTACTTTTGTAGAGTGACATAAATTTTATGAGCAGTAAATTGTGACCCCCCATCTGTTATTATTTCTCTAGGCAGTTCATATTGCACGAATAGTTTGAATAAGAAACTAATGACTGCTTCTTATGTAGCTTTCAGAAGAGCTAATGCTTCCACCCATTTAGTCACATAATTTGTACAAACAAAAATGTGCACCTTTTGATTCGATGGTGGGTTAAAGGGGCATACAAAATCCAATGCCCATATTTCAAAGGGCTCTAGTAAAATTTTTGGCTACATGGGCATCTCATCATCTTAAACAGGACGACCCATTCTTTGGCAGCTATTGCAGCTCTGGACATACTTTTTTCCATATTTTAATATCATGGGCCAAAATTGACCCATCTAGAGTACTTTATTCTGAGGCATGTGATCAATTAAATGTACAAAAAAGGGTTTATCATGACAGGCCCTCTGAATGTTGTAAATCTCGTCCTCTCTGATGCATCTGTGGATCTAAAAGTTAGACCCCGTATCAAAGATTTATCCATATATCCAAGAAAATGTTGCACAATGCTGAACAATAAGTTTCCTATTCCAGGGTGGAAAGTGTGTTGTTATTTTTCTTGCTACTAGGTAGTTGGCCACATCAGCATAGCAAGGTGTCTTGACTATTACGACAAATACATGTTCGTCTATAAAATGATCTTCCACCAACAAAGAATCATATATTTTAGGTATTCTAGACAGAAAATCTGAAACGAGATTTTCCTTTCCTAAATGATCCTTTATAGTAATATCAAACTCCAGTAACAAAATAACCATCGAGTTATTTGACCATTGGTAATGAGTTTATTAACTAGATATCTAATGGCATAATGATCAGTATACAGAAAAAATGGATATCCTGTTATGTAGTGACAAAATTTATTAATAGAATACACAATCACTATTTTTTTTGTCACTGCATAATTTAGCTCTTCCGGTGTAAGGTTTTTGCTGATATAATAAATGGCATAGGGACAACTCCTATTGATGTGCCTTATGTGTATGATGTAATATGGAAGGGTAAATTCCAATTTTGTGATCTTAACATGGGGGCTAGTGAGACCAGCTTTTTAATTCCTACAAAAAGACACCACATCTATCAGTCCACTCAAATTCAACATTTCCTATCAAAACATATAGTGGTGTTGTTATCTCTGAAAAATGTGTTACAAATATGCATAATAACCAACATAGCCAAGGAAACATGTACCTAAGTTGGTGTACATGGAGTAGGCAACATAATAATTACCTCAATCTATGTTGGATCCACTTGAATACCCACAGTAAAAATTTAATGTCCCATAACTACACCTTCGATCATCATCATATGACATTTTTCATGGCTAAGGCATAATCTGGTAGAAATGCACCGTTTAAGAACTTTTTCTAAATTCACTAAAGCCTGTTCAAACTCATTATCGTATGCAGTAAAATAATCCATATAGAACTCATTTCCTTCATTAATTAAATCATAGAAGATACTCAAAATCACCCTCTAAAAAGTTGTTGGAGCATTACACAACCCAAAATGGTAAAACTATATATGAAAATTTCCCCATGGGTAGGTGAATGTGGTCATATCTTGGTCTTCAAGAGTGATTTGAATATGGTTATAGCCACTAAAACCATCGAGAAAGGAGAAAAAATTATTCCCAACAAGATTGTCAAGGACTTGGTCTACAAATGGAAGGGGGAAATTATCTTTTTGTGTAGCCTTATTTAATTCCCTATAATCCACATAATTTCTCCATTTACAGTTTTTCTTAGGGACAACAACTAATGGTGAAATCAACTGGCTGTCTTAGATAGGATATACAAAATCGACATCCAATATCTTTTGCAATTCTTGATTTACTACATCCCTAATGTGTGTTTATCTTCTCTGGGGCTGTTGAATAGCGCAAACATATTTTTCTATATAAATATGATGAGTACATAGTTGTGGATCAATTCCCTTCATGTTAGAATATTCCCAATAAAAAGCATGTTATATTTATGGAGAATCTAATTTAACTTTTTACATTGTTGATCATCAATAATGGCAATAATATTCAAGGGTTTTTCAAGTTCGATTTCAATAGGACTGATATTATGGACACAATTCATAGGCATATGGTCATTTTTTAAAACCTCTAGTGGATCTTCCTGGGCTTCGTTATCAAGTATGGCTTTTAGCATCTGACATGTTAGATTCCCAAAAATAGAAGGATTGTTGATAAATCCATTAATTATGTCATCCTTGGTTTGACTTTTAAATGCAAGAGCTTCATCCAAGGTATGAGGAGAATGCAAGTTTTCCTCCTAATATTTGTGTGGGAATAACTGATAATTTTCAATAGGTAGGCTAGGTTTAATAGGAGGGCATAAGACACGATTTTTTACAATAGGTCCTTTTTCAAATGTCATATATTCTATTCGACATCCTATGTATGTGACAATTGTTTCCAACTATGGCCTCCCTAATATCAGATGATGCCCATCCAATCTATTCCTAGGATTGATAAGCATAAATTCTACATGGTACTCCCAAGAATCCACAAAAATGATAAAACATTCCATAGTGCCCTTTGGCGCGACTACTGATCTGTTAGCTAGTTCCAATAAAGTGGAAGTTGACTTCAAGACTGTGATCCCTAGGACACCACAATTTTCCACAGTTAAAATTTTTATACTGGCTCCTAACTCCACCAAGGTATTTGGGAAATTGCGGCCATGAATTTGAAAAGTGACTACTCGATTCCAAGGGTAATCATATTTGACACGTATCTATTTCCATAAGATAAGTTCAGAGAGTTTCCCTAAGACATGGACTGTAGGAGGGTCTTTTGGTTTTCTCCCAGGATTTTTACCACACAAGTTGTTAATCATTTTAGCATAAATTGGAATGTCTCGTATAACCTGGAGGAGAGATATTTTTATGCGTAATTTTTTTAATTCCCCTACAAGATCAAAATTAGAATTAACTATTGGTTTAATGAATGTGAATATTTAGGGGAATGGATGAGCAAAAAATGTCATTTTTCTAGCGTCTTGTTGTTGGGTCGACACATTAGCTAGCTCTGTTTCAAAAATAGCTAGATTCAGAAAAATACGTTTTGTTAAGGGCCGCTCTTCAATGTGGTTTTCATTATCATCAAATTCTTTATTAACCTTATTATATTATAGAAATATAACTCATCTAGATATCAATTTTGTTTCATTACATTCAAGAGAGTTGGGTTCACAATCCAAACTTTCGACGAATTTTAAATATTGTATAGGCGTATTGTTCAGATTGGGATTCGACTGAGCACATAATTGAGGGCATAGTGGGGGTTGGGAATTTGGGGGAAATTGAAATGGAGCTTGCAATGGTGATTGTCACTAGAGTGGTGTCCCAACAGGTGGATTTATTGGTCCTGCAAGACGTTGCCATTTTTTAAGCCACATTGAGCCTTGTGCAGATGAGTTTTTCCGTAATGAAGGGTATGGATTATTTGTTGGATTTCACCATGAAGGGGTATAATACTGTTGATTTTTCCATACAAGTTCAGTGAATGGATAATTTTCCCAGGGAGGTGCAAAGTATGGTTGAGATTTCCAAGTGGGATTAAAATATTTTTGACCTTTCCATGTTGATCCAGGAATTTGTTGTTGAGCATATTGTCCAAAATAAAATGAAGAATGGTCATGAATCATACTTGAAGGGTGAGTCTTCCACTATCATTGTTGTGTCATAAGATACATCAGATTTGGATCCTCCTCAACGTATTTCAATACAACTTTTAATCCTAGAAGTGAGGGACACTACTTTGTCGAATGATATTTAGTGAAAATAGCGCATGTTTCGACCTCATCAAATGACCATTCTCTTCGGTTGTGATTCTTCCAACAACGAGGACAGAAAATGGCTAGGGATTTCTCTGACTTGGCCTGTTTTTTCTTTGTTTCTAAAAAATCCAATTGTGTAGTTAATGTGGTCAAATATCAGCTTTAAAATATTCTAAAAGATTACCGATCTCTTCTTTGGTTACACCCCCACCTGCTATCTTTCTGGTTATGGTGAGAGAGTCCCAACTTCTAGATTTGGTCAATGTACTTCCTCTTGAACACATGATAAATAATTATATAATATCATCATATTCTTATTTGGAAATATCGCCTTGCCCCATTAAATTAAGTGTCTCTATCCATTCATCTTCATGCCTTTAATTAAAGCAGTTTTCAACACTTCTTTGGGTATAGTGGAGTAAGGTGATCTCTGCAAACTATATTGAAATATTTCAATGTACTCCTCTCAAGTCTCGGCATCTTTTTCCATCATTTTAAAAATTTCTTCTGTTAATTGCCTAGATCGACAATAATATCGATATTTGTTAAGAAATGAATTTTTCATTTCATTCAATGAATTTATAGTACCACCTCCTAATCCCCTTCAAGGTAGAAAGATCAATTTCAGTTTTTGTGGATCAGTAGTATAATCGTAACATCTGCATAAGACATCGAATTCAAACAAGAATGCATCAGGGTCTTGGGAAGTCGTTCCATGAAAATTCGGGATGTTTTGTAATGGAGTTTATTTCATTGGTGCATTGGCTAGTGGTTCAACTATATGATATTCTATGTTCAAGGTTTGTGTTCATGATACTGTGTTTTCCATCTGGTCAAAAATCTGCAAGTAGCTTTTAGGATGTTTGTGAACAAGAGGTACTATCTAAGTAGGAGGACTTTAGCTAGTGTTTGACCCTCGAATGGGTCTCATAATACTGCTCAAATAAGGAATTTCAGGTGCTTTTCTTGCAATAGGTCAAGATTCAGAAGATTGTGAATATGTTTCAGTAGATTGTGGATCTACTATGCTTGTTTCTCCTTCCCGCTCTTTTAAATTACAAGAATTACCATCATATTCATTATAAGGATTGAGGTGTTTAATGGATGTATCTTGAGAGCTTTTTTCAAATCCTTCAGAATTATTATGAATCTAAACATGAGTTTCAATAGATGATTCTAATACTTGAGGGTAAATATTAGAACCCTTCTCGGATATTGTTCGGGGGCCTACCAATGCTTGAGATTCAAATTTCTTAATGATTTCATCTATGAAGGTCGATCTCCAAGGCCAACTTGACCTTGGGCTTTAGTGGTTTTTGGTCTAATTTTTTGTTCTATAGTTACTTGGTTTCTAATATTATTCTTAGTCATAGATACCTACATAATCTGAATGCATCAACTAAGGGTAGGCGATGGAAAAAGTCTTTTTCTTAGTGTGTGTGTAGGTTCTTACCTTCCGTCTTTAGTACCCAACCCTTCAAAGATACAATCTATCACTTCTTTGACAACCTTCCCGGCAATGACGCCAAAATGTTGTGTGCTAATTTGATTTTAAAGAATCCACTCAAACATCTATACATTAGATTGTCAACCTGGGATTTCGTCTTTTTATTGCAAGGTTTTCAACACAATTGGTGCAACGATAGTGTTAAAATTACTTTGGATCTAAGTAAAACTAATAGGAAGCAAATACTGAAAGATAAAGGGAACAAAAAAAGTTCTACTAAAGGAATAATCACTTCTATCTTTAAAGCATGACCAAACTGATAACATAACTAAATCATTACATTCCTATGAAAAAATCATAAATCAATTCAGGTTATTTCTCAGGAATTGATATCTATGATAAATGAATTGAATGCATCTATCAGGAAAACATTAAATTATCTAAAGCTAACAATCCTTACTTTGTTGTAGGAAACAAAAATGAAAAATTACCTAAATTTACTACAATTACCTACAAATACCGACAATAAGTCTAACAAATAGTAATTCACACAAAGGAAAAATAAATCATTCAAAAGCTGAGAGTAAGAAGAAATAATGATACACAAAAGATAGTAATTTCTCTAAGACTGGGCCTATGGTCTCTGGAAACCAACCATCTTGAAGTTAACTCAATATACTATATTAAAACCAAATCGCCAAAATCTTCATTAATACACAACATTAAGTTACAAGAAAGTATGTGAAAACTTAAGACAATTTGTTTCCTCAATCACCTTTTACAATTGACAAGAATGATTAAATTCTTTTACTAGAGTTTAATCATGCTTTTATATTACAACACAATTCTAAATTTAAAATAGTAAAGTTATTCCAAGAATCAAAATATTCTCAAGATGCTTGATTCAAGCTATAAAATCTTCAACATCCCTTCCAGAATAAAAAATTACTCCCCTTCTTCGACTGTCTCGTGCATATGAGGTGTGAATCCTTGGTCAACACGTCAAAAATATCCCAAATGGTTTCCTTATGGCTTGGGCTTCCTCAATTATTCAAGGAACAACAATCAACATCAAATTTTTCATGACCATATATTAACCCAAATTTTGAGTTAATGTCATCTTCAATATCTAAATTGATTCATTAATAAGGTAAAATATCAAAACAATTATTAACTCCTTTATAGAACTCCTTAACATTCAAATTATTATAATCTAAGCTCAAAAATCTTAAAAAACTAACTATCAACTAATGAAATAAGGTGAAGAATTATACCAATTTAAAGGCCCAACACTGACATCGAGAGCTCATATTATAGCCCACTGACTGTTTTCCCAAACAGGAAAAAAAATTAGAAAACTTTTGGTTTTGACTTTGTTTTTTGGGTTTTTGAGGGCGAGTGGTAGGTCACTAGTTGGCCTCCCTCCATTGGTTGAGTTTCATAGGTTTTTCATTGGTTGATATTAGTTTAATATGGAACAATAATAGGTAGCCACATGGGCCAATGGGAGGTAACCACATTGCCTCCCCACATTAGTCTAAAAATATATTATGGAGGTCGAGCAACCCACCGGAGTCAAACTCGTGACCTCCCATAAAGAAACCATAGGCCTCACCAATAGATCATTGCATGATTCTTATTATATCTATTGTAAAATCCATATATATGTTTTATGTGCACGGAGTTTTGTGGAGGGGCCATCCCATAAGGGAATGTCCCCGAGGCACATGCATAGTCCATGTGACCCAATGCCGAAGGAAAAGGGGCCCGACAGGAAGGGTGAGCAGTTAGCCTTGCCTTTGGCTCCGTGGCCCATATGTACACATTTTTCGTCCCTAAGGTGATAGAGGAGGATTAATGGTCCAACAAATTGCACCTGCAGAGGGAAAATTTGTTGCTCAATTAGCAAAAAACAGGGTAGAATTGTAGGACCATTAGACAGTTGGTCAAATTTGTTGGATGATTAATTGTAAAATTCATGAGAGAGCTTGGAAGCTGATAAATTATATTTTTTTTTCCAAATTGAGCTAAAATAGAGTCAATTTAGGGGTTATGGGATGTTCTTAATCCAATGGTAACCTCCAAATTCTATTTTGAGTACATATAAGGTGTCATTTTGTGGATTTAAGACCAAGGGTGTATGGATGAATCAAGGTTTTCAGCATAAATTTTTGATTTTTTATCCAAATTGAGCTCAAAAAGAGGCTGCTTAAGGGTTTTTTGATGTTCTGAATCCAATGGTGATCTCTAATTTATGTTCTGAATCCAATGAGAGAGAGAGAGAGAGAGAGAGAGAGAGAGAGAGAGAGAGAGAGAGAGAGTATTTGCAGGTTTGATACTAAAGGTGTATGGATCAATCGATGTTTGGATGCAGTTCTAGGAGGTATTTGGCCATGGAGAAGAATTTGAAGGAGTATTCTAACTTCCAAAAGGCTACTGCACTAGCTGTAACCAATAGGGTGCAACTCAGGTTTAAATTCTCTCAGTGTAAAGTTTTATATATGTGATTCATTGTGGAATTGAAGGGTTCACATAATGTTTTTTCTGCTCATTTTAGTTGATGTATATTGTTGGAGCAAGGTCTCCTGCAAGCTGCAAAACTAGTCCAATTTTGCATATTTTTTTGTATAATTAGTCTAGCGCAGGGGTTTTGGGGTGGGTCAAAGCCCTGAAAGCATTGTAATGGGTCAAAGGGTAGACCTAGAATCCGCAAACCATGGTTTGTGGACCATAGGAAATATTAGGCTATATTGTTATAAATAGAGGGACATTTTGAATTATAAGGCAAGAACATGATGAGATATTGATGCGAAATGTGGCTTAGTAGATCTATTTGGGTTTTTGGGGGAAGGACTTCTACTGGTTGTGTGCACAGAGATCCCAAGTCCTGTTGTGTGTGGATCCTACTGCTGTGTGTGTAGGTCGGGTTTGGGTATTGTAAGAAGGAACTGAAGGATTAATGAATGAGAAAGGTTGTTGTGTAGCTGAATATATTTGTATTGTTGATATGAATCTTTGATAGCTATTTTGCTATGAATATTCTATGTGAATCTGCGAATGTACTATGTTAAGTGTTTCTTCTGCATCTGGGTTTGTTCTGTTATGTTTTATGCAAAGAATAACTATAATGTTGCACTACTCTTTTAGAAGTATATGATTTGTTGAGTACGGTAAGTATAGTTGACCTTGCGCACTGCTGGGTGTGGAGCCTAATTTTCATCCCGATTCAGAGATCCTTGTTTTAGTTGGATGTACACCCTAGGAAAATTATACACCCTTGTAGCGGGGGGGACTTGTCCCCCCCGCGGGGTCTCGGGGGGTTGACCCCCCGACTGGGGGGTCTGGGGCCAACGGTTCCCCAGTGGGGGTTTCGGGGGCAGCGCCCCTGGAGCTAAAAACAAATGTAAAATTTCCTTGTAAAAGTATAGTAATTTGTAGTCAATCTGGGCTATTCATCAAGCGAATGATCTGATGGTAGAAGTTATGTTTATTTTATGGTTTTTTTTGCACTAGAAGGAAACCCCTCTCTTTGTATGAGGGTATTGTATTGCGGATATGTATTACATGTGTATTCTCTAAGCAGGAATTAGATAGGGAGATTGTGAGAGAGAACAGAGGATATTACAGTGGATCTGCTATAGGTTTTGTCTCTTCATTTTTGCTGTATAATAGAAAGGAAGGATTGGCTGTTTGGGCTGGACGTAGCCCAAACTAGGTGAACCACGTATATCTGTGTCTCTCTACTTTTATGTCTTTTGTGTGCTTGTATTTTCCACATATTTTGTGTGTTGCATTTCTCCATAATATATAATTTTCTAACAACTAGTATTAGAGCCGAAGATATATTTGGCTGATAAATTTGTAGGAAAGAAGGGTTCTTGGTTCGAGTGGGAGCAATGGCGGAAGATGGTAAGCTTAGGGTCGAGAAATTTAACGACCAAAACTTCCTGTTGCGGAAGATGCAGATGGAATATTATCTGTATCAGAAATATCTGTACCTACCATTGAGCGAAAAAACAAAGAAGTTGGCAGCCATGACAAACGCGGAATGGAACATTCTCGATAGAAAGGCACTCGAAATAGTACAGTTGTGCCTTGCGGCGTCAGTTGCCTTCAATATTTCGAAGGAAACAAAAACAGAGGGTCTGATGCATACATTGGCAAAAATATATGTAAAAGCCTCGGCCTTAAACAAGGTATTTCTTATGAAACGATTATTTAATATGAAGATGTCGGAAGGTGGATCTGTTGCAGACCATTTAAATGATTTTAATACAGTTACCAGTCAGTTAAGTTCTGTAGGGGTAAACTTTGATGATGAAGTTAGAGCTTTGTTATTCTTGTGCTCATTGCCAGAGAGTTGGAATGGTTTAGTAATGGCCATTATTAACTCTATCTCTGGATCTAGTACTTTAAATATTGATGATGTTGTCGATGCTATCCTTAGCGAGGAAATGCAACGGAAAAGCTCCAGTGAGACATCAGGTAATGATTTGAGTGCAGAGTCTAGGGGAAGAAGAATGGAAAGAGGAAAGAGCTCTGGATATCACAGAATCAAGGAAAGGCAGATCCAAGTCCAGATCGGGGATAGTGTGCTGGAAATGCGGAAAGAAAGGACACCTAAAGAAAGATTGTAGATCTCATAAGGGAAAAGAAGGAGACGCGCAACAAGAAAACAATCATGAAGCAAATGTGACAGGTGATGTGTTACAAGATGCTTTGATTCTTTCTTTTGAAAATGTTACTGATTCCTAGGTAGTAGATTCAGGGGCCTCATTCCATGCCACACCTGATAAGAAATATTTTCATGACTATGTTCAAGGAGATTTTGGACAAGTCCGTTTGGGTGATGTTAAACCCTGTAAAATTGTTGGAATGGGTAAGGTTCTTGTAAAATAGTAGAATGGAAACCAATGGCTATTAAAGGAGGTAAGGCATGTTCCAGATCTAAAGAAAAATCTGATTTCAACGGGGCAATTAGGTGGTGAAGGTTGTGTGACAACTTTCACAGATAAAGCTTGGAAGGTCACCAAAGGAGCCCTAGTAATAGCAAAAGGCAACATAGTTGGTACATTGTATTTATGCAATGGTATTTATAACTCTATTAATGATTTAAATTCCAAAGGAGCAGATGCAAAATTATGGCATCATAGGCTCAGACACATGAGTGAGAAGGGGATGAAGATTCTTCACTCAAGAAATTTTTTTCTAGGTTTGAAGAATGTTGATTTGGATTTCTGTGAAAATTTAATTTATGGAAAACAAAAGAGAGTCAGATTTCTCAGAGTTGGGAAAGAAAAGAAGAGAGAAAAATTGGAGCTTGTGCATACATATGTATGGGGACCTTCTCAGGTATCATCTCTCGGTGGCTCTTGCTATTATGTTACTTTTATTGATGATGCAACTAGAAAAACTTCGATTTATTGTATTCAAAATAAATCTGATGTATTTGATACTTTCAAGAAATGGAAATTTTTGGTTGAGATTGAGACAGGAAAGAAGTTGAAGTCTCTCAGATCAGAAAATGGAGGTGAATATTGCAGCAAAGAGTTTGATAGGTATTGTTCAGAGCATGGAATTTGTAGAGAGAAGATAGTTCCAAGAACACCACAATAAAATGGTGTGTCAGAAAGGATGAACAGAACAATCATGGAGCGTGCAAGGTGCATGAGATTGCATGCAGGATTGCCTTTACAATTTTGGGCAGATGCTGTAGATACTGTTGTTTATCTAATAAACAGAGGGCCTTCAAGTTCCTTGGATGGTGGTATTCCAGAGGAAGCATGGATATGTAAAAAGGTAAACTACTCTTTTTTAAAGCCTTTTGGTTGTGAGGCCTTTATCCATATTAATAAATAAAATAGAACAAAACTTGAGGCAAAATCAAAGAAATGTACCTTTATTGGATATGGTGTTAATGATTTTGGTTATCGCTTATATGATTATGAAAATCACAAAATCATTAGGAGTAGAGATGTAATATTCAATGAAAAGGTCTTGTATGAGAATAATTTGCAGGAAAAGAAACAGGAAAAAGAAAGCAAGGAATACACAGGTCTTGATGAGATAACTGAAAAAGTAAAGGTTCCTGAAAATAAGAATAATCAACAACCACGGCGGTAGCAACCGCCACAATAGCAACGGGCACCTCAGAGCACGAAAGTGGTGTTAGAGAGTCTACGGGAATAATTAGACCCCTGAACGATACTCTCCTTTATTATATTATTTATTATTGTTTGATTACGGTGAACACAAGATGTTATGAAGAAGCGATGCGAGGGTTGAGAAGTAGGAAGAAGTGGGAGTTAGCCATGAAGGAAGATATGGACTCCTTGGTACATAACCAGACTTGGGACTTAGTCAGGTTTCCTGCAGGTAAAACAACATTGCAAAATAAATGGGTTATAGGCTAAAGGAAGAAGATGAAGGAAAACAGAGGTACAAATATAGACTTGTGGTGAAGGGGTTTGCACAGAAGAAAGGTATTGATTTTGATGAAATATTTTCTCCTGTTGTTAAGATGACTTCAATCAGAACTATCTTAAGTCTTGTAGCAGTGTAAGATTTACATCTTGAACAGTTAGATGTAAAGACAAAATTTCTCCATGGAGATTTGGAGGAAGAGATATACATGCAGCAACCAAAAGGATATGAGGTAAAAGGGAAAGAAAAATTGGTGTGCAGGTTAAAGAATAGCTTTTATGGCTTAAAACAGGCTCCAAGACAATGGTATCTAAAATTTGACAAGTTTATGTCTGAACAAGGTTATACTAGATGTCACTCTGATCATTGTGTTTATCTAAGAAAGCAAACTGATGGCAGCTATATTATATTGTTATTGTATGTAGATGACATGCTTGTTGCAGGGTCTAACATGCAAGAAATAAATGTGCTCAAACAAAAATTGGAAAATTCATTTGCAATGAAGGATTTGGGAGCTGCAAAATAGATCCTTGGTATGAGAATAACCAGAGATAGGAAAAATCGAAAATCAACACTGTCCCAAAATGAGTACATACAAAAGGTGTTAAAAAGATTTAATATGCACAATGAAAAACTAGTTAGTACACCTTTTGCTAGCCATTTCAAACTTAGTAAGGAGATGTGCCCAAAGACCCAAGAAGAAATGGATTATATGTCTAAATTTCCATATGCATCAGCAGTTGGAAGCTTAATGTATGCAATGGTCTACACAAGGCCTGATATTGCACATGTTGTTACACCATTTTTTGGTCATCTAACTTATTATCATTAGATGGAACCAAGTACACCATGTAAGACCAATTTTACCCTAAGTAAAATTGCTTTCACTATGGAAAATAACTTAATAAACCACATTTATTAGGTTGTTTATGGTCTAAACAGGAAACCCCAAAAGGAAATATTAAACAAACCTTTTTTGTTTAATTTTCCTCATGGAATAATTAATTAAACCATAATTTAATTATTATTCCCAGTCATGTTTAACCCAAAAACAAAGAAATTAATTAGATAAACCTTTATTTATCTTATTATTTTCTAGGAATAATTATTTAAATCTTATTTAGATAATATTCCTTGTTAAATATGACCAAATCACCCACAAATAATTAAATAAATCGTTATTTATTTGATTATCTTCCAACCACTTCCTTAAAAAGATAAATAAATCATTTATTTATTTATTTTTGACTAATCAAGGGATTTGACCCAAGTCAAATACCTTTTCCCTCCAACAAATATAATAAAATATTCCATAAAAGGTGGATCTAGATTTGGTTAACATTATTTTAATCATGCACCAAGATCTAGAATGGCCCAATATTTTGTTATAAATAGGAGGGTTTTTCCTACCATTCTTCACCTTTTGTTGCCTATTAGATCACTCTGGATCTATACACTTGGTCACATTTTTCTACATTATTTGATGTGTGAGCTCCCTTTGAGTTCTATCTTTGTCTGGGTTTTCTACACCAACAAGAGAGAGAGATTCTAGATCTGAAGTGCTGAGGACTTCCAAGAACCCATCCCATTGAGGAGAATTGGAAACATCTTCTTGTTTTCCTCCCAGGTGCCCTTAATAAAAAAAATTCTTTCAAAAATTGTTCTTGTCTTGTCTATTGGATATATGGAGCAAACCCTTCTTTTTACTGCTTAATGTCTTTCTATGCATAGATCTGGTTTTTTGCAGCTCTTGTCTTGATCAACTAACTGCAGATCTGAAGATATTGGCAGCCACTCTTGATGTTAGGGCTATTATTTATGCATAGCTAAAGTGGTATTTTTTCGTACACTTTGACAAAGGATTCATACTAACAAATGGCGACTCCACACGTGTTTTAAATTACGACCGCTGTCGTTTTTCATATTCCTGCATATCCAGCTACTTCAGACCCTAGGGTTTCTTTTCAGCTTTTGTTTTTCCTATTTTTATGTTGTTTTTCTCACATAAAACCCTAAAACATTAAAATTTCTAACTTCTGCGTGTTTCTGGCCCTATTGCGTAGGTGACCGACATCAGCCGCAACTGAGATAGAAACTTTTCTGAAAATCTACCGCCGAGACACCCGGAGCTTCAGGTCACACTCTTCAGCCCATAACCTGCGACCTGGACCTCCAGGTTGCACTTTTCAGCCAATTTTCTGTGACCTGCACTGAAAACAGGTCAGAACCTGCGACCTACCAATTTTTCAGCTGTTTTTCTGCAATTTTTCTGGGTTTTGCTGAAGCTTCTGTCAGGGTTTTCCAGCCTCCGCCTCCACCCATTTTAGACTTGTTTATGATCTGTTTTTCTCATATAAGTGGGAACCTAGCCCCTTAGGGCTTCAGTACCCTCCACGTTTTGTGGAAGAGTTTTTAGTTGTTTCATCCGTCTGTTTTTCAGAGTTTCAGCCTTCCCTTTTTCAGATCTGATACCTCCTCCTCAGATCCCTTTAAATCAGCTTTTCTTCCTTTCAAATCACCTCTTGTCGTTTTGTTTGGACCTCCCTTTAGGACCTCCTCCCTGTCCTTTCCACTTTTTGCTGATTTCCTCCTTTTTTCTAGCAACCTTGCCTCTGCCTATTTGTTGTTTTCTGCACCTCTTTTCAGCAGTTTTCTCCTTTAGATCCCTGTCCCTCCTGACCTTAGATCTATTGGCTTCCTTTTAGTGTGTTTTGACTAGGTTTTTTCCCTCTTTTAGATTAGTTTTGAGAGACCCGCCTTCTTGGGTTGGATCGATGCACTAGTAGCTGTTAATTTTTTGGTATTTCAGCATTATATACTGTTTTTTGCAGCATTATTTTCAGTTATGCAGCACACTTTTTCTCTTGCTCTAAAAACGAAAAGGGTTTAAAAATTAAAATTAACGCAAGCTACACACTCACCCTAAGCAAAGAAGAGCCTGGTTTACACCACCAGGCAAAGACTTTAAAATCAATTGACACTACACCTTTTTGCCCTTGTTTCAACATTGTAATCACTTGATTCTGCACCTCCCTGCCTTTGTTGGTCGTTCTTCTTCCCCTCGTGCTGTGTTTTTGTTGTCACCATTGCGCCCCCAAGGTGCATATCCTAGAGACTTCTTGGCCTTCACCCTCAGTTTCCGGTCGGTCGACCTACTCGTTCCCGTCGTCGAAGAGTTAGTCCTCCTCCGAGTCCGCACTCAGACTCCTCTGATTCATTGGGTTCTCCTTTTCCTTCCGGTTCTCCCCCTGTCACCTTCACTATGTCTGGTCCAGGACCTAATGCTAGCGGTAATCCCAGCCCTAATGCCGGGACTGCTACTAGCAGAATCGCCATAGGAACTACCTCGGCTGCGCCCTTGCTCCCCTTCATGGTAGGCCTCAGCCTCCCTAATTTGGACCGGTTGACAAATGACCCTATACACCATGATGCTAGTTGGCCTGTTATGCCGACAAAGCTCCCTTCTGACATCCCCAAGTTTGAAGGCCTTGCTGGAGAAGATCCTTCAAATCATGTTCGATCTTTCCACATGTGGTGTTCATCTACCTCCATTACCGATGACTCTGTCTGTCTTCGGTTGTTCCAATGAACGCTTACAGGCGCGACTTCTAAGTGGTATGTTGATCATCCCACTTCCTCTCATACCACCTTTGCGACTCTTGCCCGGGATTTTTTATCTTACTTCCAACTTCCCCTTCATTATGACACTGGTATCGAACTTTTGACTTCTTTCTGTCAATCATCTGCGACCCGCCTATCCGATCATGTCCAGGAAGGGCGGAGAAGAAAGAGCCTATGTCAATCCCCTACTTTCGAAGACCGTGTCTACATGGATTGGTTCCTTATATCTCTCTTGCCTCCTATCGGGAAAGACGTCGCCTCGCATTTTCCCCAAACCGAAGAAGCTTCCCTCCAACTGGCGTTAAAATATGACTTGATCTACGCTTAGACAAGTTATGTTTATATTTTTCTACCTGATCTCCCCAGACCCGGTGGTGTCAATGCACAGGGGGCACCTCATGTCGCTGACGGTATCATTGGAGCTCTCTCTCATCCATATGCCCAACCTCCCATGGGTTATGGTTTTCCTGGGGGAGGGGGTAACCTCCCGCACTTGTCCCCCTCCTGGTAGCACGTATCCAGGATACAACATACCTCCTGCTCACCACACTGTTACCCAACCCCCTTGTTATTCGTATCCGTAGTTTGGTGCTCCAGCTCCTCCAGCATCAGCACCTTCGCCTCCCTTGCCTTCTCAACCCCTGCAACAGCAGTCACCGCCCTCTCAAGCGCAGGTGGATGCACAGCATAGATTCATGGCTACCCAACCACCTGATGGACAGGTGGCCACTCAACCTTCCCCTTCTGGTTCCTCCAATTACTAGATCCTCATGATGAACTCTGCTCCACCTCCAACCATCGACCTTAACCTTCAAACTCGGGCCCCTCAGTACCCCAAGCCTTCCGCTCCGTCTGTCCCCGAGTCACCTTCTTCAGGTTCTATAGAGCCTCCTTCGACATCCAATGGTCCCTTGCCTATCCCTCAACCCAACGTTGAGGTTCATACCAAGATTCCTAAAGGACCATTACGCCGAAATTTTGCATCTGGTCGAGCTGCTCAGTCGTATAGCATAGTAGATGATTTGGCGTAGTCTCCTGCTGCCATTTCTACATTGGAACTCCTCCAGTCGTGCCCTTCTCAAAAGAAGGCTCTACTATCTGCCCTGGGTGCTGTAGATCATGCTGCTGACCAATTGATTGTTTTCGACGCCCATCAATCAGATCATCCTCCTCTTCCTGCTTCCGTGGCTTTCCAAATCCGAGTCAAAATCCAGAATGCTAACGTTTCTCGGTGTATCATTGATGAGGGGGCATCCACCTGTGTGATGTCCGCTTCGGTTTGGAAAAAACTCGGTCCTCCTGAGTTGGCCCCTTCCACGATCACCCTTCGAGCATGGGATGGCCACGCCTCCCAGCCCATTGGCCTATTCCGTAGTTGTCCTATCACTCTTGCGGGCAAGACTGTTTGCGTTGATGTTGAAGTCATTGACGCCCCTCTAGATTACAACATTCTCTTAGGGCGGAGCTACACCTATGCCATGTATGATGTCCCATCCACGGTTTTCCGCAAGATGTCTTTCCCTAATAATGGAAAGATAGTCACCATTGACCAGTTGACATATCATGAGCCAGAATCTCAGACCTCCCCTGAGACAACCATCTCTCCTGTAGCCAATAAGAAAACAGTCAATTCCTTGACCAGTGTCTCTCCCGGCGTCTACAAAGACTCCTCTTTGCTTGGCACCTTCCCTGGTCTTCCTCCTCCTCCTATCTCTGACCCCAGCTCATTGAATGTTTGCATGATGCAATCGTCTCGGGCTGCTCTCAAGCAACCTGCTTCGGCTAGTTAGCAACCACGCTCTCTGCAACCCGCTCCTAGCCATTCATCTTAGCCAGCCGGAACTCCTCCTTCTGGCCCTTCTCCTATAGATGGTAGTCATGAGCCTCTTTATCCTCCTGGAACAGTTCCTCCAAGCCTTCGCCATTTAGGAGTCGTCCCACCTGGCCATTACCCCTCTAGTCAGATACCGTTCCTAGCTCCCCCACCAGGAGTGTACACGGTACCTGTCATGGCCACCCTCTCTCTTCCTAACCTGACCCTTGGGATTCCCTTCTGGTACCATGATCCTCCAGCCGCAACCCTACCTGGTCAACCAAAACCTTATATTTCTTTGACCCCGGTTCAACCGATCCCCATGACTTCTCCCGCTGCAACAGTGCCTCAGTCACCTCAATAGGAACCACCTCCTATTGCGACCGCTTCGGGTAAGAAGGGCAAAGCTTGCAAGGGGGCATCAAAGGACAAGGCTGCCCTGAAAAACCCTGCTCCTCCTCGGCCTCCAAAGCATACCATCCAGTGTGCTTTGTGTGATGTTGTCGGTCACGCCACCCATACATGTCCTGAATTGCTTCATCTCAAGCCCATGGTTAATGTCGTGTTCCCTGAGTCCACGGTCCCGGCAGCCTCTGTTCCTTCTGCGACCGCGGCCAAGAACCCAAAGACTATTCACACCAACCACCCCTGTGCTTTGTGTGATCTCCATGGCCATTACACCCACCTTTGTCCCCACCTCGAGGACTTCTGCACCTCTCTAGCCGCGGTCCGCCAATTCGAGGCCAAGCACAATGAGTCCACCTCTCCCCTATTTGCACATTTTTCTTTGGAAAAACTACCAGACATGACTTCTCCCATTGACATTCCCCCTCCTGATGTCGAGATGACGGAGCCTTCATCCAGCATTTTCTACCTATCATCATCCATGAGACCCTCGAGGAACATTCCCTCTCAATCTTCCCCTGTTGTTTCGCTTGACCTTCCTTTAGTGATCACCTTGGGCTCAACATCGGTCGATTCTTTATCTTCTTACTCTTCTGTCACCCCTTGTGACGACGCGCATGTGACCCTCTCTTCTCATGATGATGATTCAGGTAGCTTCGCCACGTCAGGTGGTCTTTCTTCCACTAGTCACCCCATCTTCTATCACGAAGACGACATTATGGAAAAAATCCCCACCCCTGACTTTCTCTATTCCCCCTTACATCGAACCCATGCGTTTACACCACATACCCCTTGTGGCCATTACATTGAAACCCAATGTTTGGGTAAGGGGGCACCCACATTCGAGAGACCAAGAGAAGCAATTCTCCACAACTCTCCTAGTGTATCTGGTCGTGCCGACTTTAGTACCATTATTCTTCCACATTTAGAAGAACCTCTAGAGTCCCATATCACTTCAGATCACTCTAAGGATGATACCCCTTATCATTCCTTCATCTTACATCAGCAACTCCATCTCTTAGACATTGTTGTTGACCAACCTATAGCTTTTCTACGAGAGCATCAGTTCATTATCTCCAACTCCTCTCTTTGGGATAGTGACACCAGGTATGCCAACGCAGAAACTTAAAGTCCATTTGCTTCCTATATGCAGTACCAAAAGAGATTGGTAATCCTCCATTCCCTTTCTCAAAACTGCATAACCATAACGAAAACAAATGGTGCACCACATCACTAAAATGTGTTTAGATTCCCCCTTTTCTAAATACATTTTGGCATGACCACACTATGCTTCGGGGCACCTATGCCCCTCAACCATAACCCTCCTCAAAATCAAATTTCTTCACTTGCAACACTCATACTAGGGGCACCATTTGGCCTCCATACTTCTCTATGCTCATGTTGATGTTCGTCATGAGTTACCATCTTGTACTCATGTTTTCATGGTCCCCCATTGGACCTTTATTGTGTGGCAGCACCATAAAGTCTCCCTTGTTTAGAGCATCCAAGTTGAGTGATCATCGCATTCATGGAGTCTATCCCGAGTCCCTTTGTACCCCGCCATAGTCCTCCATCCTTCATTGCTTGGTCCCTCTCTTGTGTCGCACATTATGGCCTTTAGTCCCACTGTCCCCTATCCCTCATGATATTGTGTCAGTCGCTACCATGTCATTCATGCCCTTTATGCTCTAACAAGGGAAGTCGTCCATTTGCTACTCAGTCCCCTCCATTTCATCATCATCATTGGTATTAGTCTGTCCGTCGCTCTACTATTTTCTCTCGTGCCTTAGTTGAGGATCTCTCATTGCCTCACCTATGGCAGAACTCCTTCTGTCGACATCAGCTCCTTCATTCCAAAAGATAGGTCTAGAGGGCGGTGTACCTTGGTTCCAGCTTCCACTCTTGTTCGGTGCCTCGGATCAGGAAAAGGGATCTCTCCTTCCCCTTTGACTTGATTGTTTCTCCACTCCAGCTCCTTTCAGCATGCTCAAGATCTGTATACTTGATGGTTCAGTGATGCAGCAGCAGCTCTTGGTGATTCCCGGGTTTGTGTGAGATGTCTCAACCCTCATGAGGGGGTGGCCCTGCAGGTAGCCCCCCACATGCCCGGATTACCTCTTCCTTACAGCCTTCGATGCAACTCCATATATTTGATGATGTTGGCCTCAGCCGCTTGCAGCGCCTTTTTGATTTGCATGTATCAATCATATTTTGTGAGCCCTTCCCCGCTTATAGGGGGCATTTTGGGTTGTATTTGTATCTCATGTACTCAGATATTATTGTATAAGTCCTGGCTGTTATCCCAGGCACAACATGTATGTGGGATTCCTCATTATATTATTATCTGGCTCACGTCTATGCCAGTTGTACTTTATGGTTCGGTCCCTTGTTTACTGGACACACTATTCTTTTGAACTTTGTCTCGGCGGGCAATGCCTCCCCCGTTGCCTTTAGCACAGGTACCCTCTCATAAAAAGAGACTTGTTGCACCTGCGAGTCTCGTCTCCTCAGGGTCTAGTTCTTCAGCACACTAGTCTACCTTACATTTCTCTCTCTGACTTCCCTCTTGATGTCTGGTGATTGAGTTCTTACAATGTACTTCAGTCATATGATTTGCTCCTAACACTCGCACGCTGGGGGGCAATCTGTTACACCATTTTTTGGTCCTCTAACCTATTATCATTAGATGGACCCAAGTACACCATGTAAGACCAATTTTACCCTAAGTAAAATTGCTTTCACTATGTAAAATAACTTAATAAACCACATTTATTAGGTTTTTTATGGTCTAAACAGGAAACCCCAAAAGGAAATATTAAACAAACCTATTTTGTTTGATTTTCCTCATGGAATAATTAATTAAACCATAATTTAATTATTATTCCTAGTCATGTTTAACTTAAAACAAAGAAATTAATTAGATAAACCTTTATTTATCTTATTATTTTCTAGGAATAATTATTTAAATCTTATTTAGATATTATTCCTTGTTAAATATGACCAAATCATCCACAAATAATTAAATAAATCATTATTTATTTGATTATCCTTCAACCACTTCCTTAAAAATATAAATAAATCATTTATTTATTTATTATTGACAAATAAAGGGATTTGACCCAAGTCAAATACTTTTTCCCTCAAACAAATATAATAAAATATTCCATAAAAGGTGGATCTAGATTTGGTTAACATTATTTTAATCATGCACCAAGATCTAGAATGACCCAATATTTTGTTATAAATAGGAGGGTTTTTCCTACCATTCTTCACCTTTTGTTGCCTATTAGATCACTGCGGATCTATACACTTGGTCACATTTTTCTACATTATTTTACTGTGTGAGCTCCCTTTGAGTTCTATCTTTGTCTGGGTTTTCTACACCAACAAGAGAGAGAGATTCTAGATCTGAAGTGCTGAGGACTTCCAAGAACCCATCCCATTGAAGAGAATTGGATACGCCTTCTTGTTTTCCTCCCAGGTGCCCTTAATACAAAAATTCTTTCAAAAATTGTTCTTGTCTTGTCTATTGGATATATGGAGCAAACCCTTCTTTTTACTGCTTAATGTCTTTCTATGCATAGATCTGGTTTTTTGCGGCTCTTGTCTTGATCAACTAACTGCAGATCTGAAGATATTGGCAGCCACTTTTGATGTTAGGGCTATTAGTTATGCGTAGCTAAAGTGGTCTTTTTTCGTACGCTTCGACAAAGGATTCATACTAACACATGCGGTGGGGTTAGCGGTACATCGAATAATCCGGGAAAAAGAACATTGGATGGCGATAAATGGATTCTCAAATATTTGAGAGGTACCACAAATCAAGCATTATGCTTTGGTGGTTCAAACATTGCTCTGAGGATATGTTGATGCGGATATAGCAGATGATAGAATAATAGGAGGAGCACTACGATATGTATTCATGGGTGGAATAATACAATCAGTTAGGGTTTCAAAAATCAATGTATTGTTGCACACTTTCAACAATAGAAGCAGAGTATGTTGCTGCTATAGAGGCTAGTAAAGAAATGATTTGGTTACAAAGGTTTATGGGTGAATTGGGTAAGAAGCATGATATGGGCACGTTATACATTGATAGCCAAAGTGCCATTCATCTTGCAAAGAACTCAGCATTTCATTCCAGGACTAAATACATACATCTCAAGTACCATTTCATACAGTCAGTATTAGAAGATGGAGAGTTGAAGCTGGAAAAGATACACACTAGCCAGAATCCTGCAGATATGCTAACAAAAGTTGTAACGAGAGAGAAATTGAGAATATGCTTAGTTTGAATTGGTCTTCAAGGATGATGATGAATATGAGAAATAGCTAGGTCCAAAGAGGAGTGATTGTCCAACAAATGAAGTAGCGGTGGAGTTGCTACAATCAGTCTCCAAGTGGGAGATTGTTGCGTGTGGATCCTGATTTTCATAATGATTTTGAGATCCTTGTTTTAGCTGGATGTATACCCCAGGAAAACTGTACACCCTTGCAGCAAGGGGGTGTGGGGGGACTTGTCCCCCCTGCGGGGTCCAAGGGGGCTGACCCCCCAGCTGGGGGGTCCTGAGGCTAGCGGTCCCCCGACGAGGGTTTCGGGGGTAGCGCCCCCAAAGCTAAAAACAGATGTAAAATTTCCTTGTAAAGGTATAGTAATTTCTAGTCAATCTGGGTCGTTCATTAGGCAGATGATCTGACAGTAGACGTTATGTTTAGTTTAGGGTTTTTTTTGCCCTAGAAGGCAACCCCTCTCTTTGTATGAGGGTATTGTATTGCAGTTGTGTATTACATGTGTATTCTCTGAGCAGGAAATAGATAGGGAGACTGTGAGAGAAAACAGAGGATATTACAGTGGATCTGTTGTAGGTTTTGTCTCTTCATTTTTGCTGGATAATAGAAAAGAAGGACTGGCTGTTCGGGGTGGACGTAGCCCAAACTGGGTGAACAACGTATATCTGTGTCTCTCTGGTTTTATGTGTTTTGTGTGCTTGTATTTTCCACATATTTTATGTGTTGCATTGCTCCATAATATATAATTTTCTAACACGCATGTGAATGCAAAGGAGATCTATAGATCTGGTTCTGAGATAGGCGATCTGGTCATTATAAAGCCAAACGCAGCTCTGCTTGGCTTACCTATCCTCTCTCAGGGTGCGGAAACCTGGTTCCGACACCCACCCATACTACTTCGGGTGAGAATTTGACCTGCGTAAGCAGGTCACTGCTGAAAGGGCTAGTAGTATAGGGGTTTGTTGGAAAACCTTAACCTCCAAACTTGGGTCAAGACCCCTTGAGCCAACAGACGGTTTCGTTGCCGGGACCGGGAGCATTTTGAGAAGGGGATTGGGTAATGCTAAGAAAAGTAGTGGAAGCCTGAGAAGAAAAGAAGAGAAGGTATGGTTAAATTACCTCCACTCTAAATGAAAGTACAAAGCGGAGTGGTAAGTACTTTCGAGCGAACCTAGAAGGGGATAGATTTGTCTATAGCCCATTAGAAGGAACAACTGCGCAAATCCCTCTAGCTACACCACCTTCATAACCAGGTAAGGGTAAAACCCCGCCTGAAACCCCTCCAGAAGAAGATATGGTAGCGCACTTGAAATTACCTACCTTCAAAGGTGCGGGAGATGAGGACATGGTCTGATTTTGGTTTGTTGCAGACTCAGTATGGACTATGCAAGGTGTGGCAAGCGATACTGTGAAAAGGGCATAGCTATCCATGCCCTTCGAAGAGAGAGCTCTGGACTGGTATATGCGATACATATCTCAAAACGGAAGTGCATCCATTCAAGATATTAAGGATGCTCTAAAAAAACAATTCCGAAAACCTAAGTCCTACTCTCAGATCGTAGCAGACGTGAAATATTTCAAGCAAGGAACAACTGAGTTTATATGGGAAGCTGATCAAAGACTAAAGAAAGCAATCAGGGAAGGAGGATTTAAGTATGACAATAGATAGTGTTAGTGTCAGTCTAGTCATACTGCCATCAGTGATCAAAATTTTCATATTAGGAGTCCCTACCAGTAAATTTCACCATTCCACTAGGTCATGGATTCATTGATGGTAGTGATTTTTCATCAGTTTTCCCTCATGTGAAACTTGCTGATTCTCCTCTCTATGGTCTTTATTCATGAGTCACTTTCACTCTCAAAATCATGTCAGTAGGTCATAGGATGGGTCTCATTAGGTTCTAGGATTTCACCATGGTCAAATTAATGAGTAAAGTATCAATAAATATCAGCAAGGTCATGAGGAAGTCAATAAACTCAAAGTCACAGTGCCTGAAAGATCAAAGAGATGTTTTATTCAGTTTGATGTAATTTTCACCTAAAAACCATGCTTTGAGGTGAAAACATGATACTTTTCCTTTATTATCATTTATTATGTAATTTTATGTCATCATATGTAATAAGTCACGCTTTAGAAGCTATTATCTCTGCAAAGTCATCACCCTTCCTTTCAGAGAAGTTTTTCACAGCATTTTTAGTGTCAAATCATGTTCTAAGTATGTTCAGCAGAAAGAGCCCAGAAAGAGCTTTCCAACGGTATATTACACTCAAAACTGACTTATGGATTGAAATTTATGCCTAAGTGAATAAAGTCCTCTATACCCTAACCCTTCCCCTTTTTCCCATCTTTCCCTTAAACTTTATGATTGAAAGTTTAATATTTTCTTCTATAAATCCATTTTTCCCCTTCCGATTACAAAATCGCATTATAAAATCATTTAAACACAAATGTGATGTATTAACCACTTTCCCTCCATTACCCCTAAACTTTATGATAAATTTTATATATATAAATTCCCAGCCGTTGCAAACCACTTCCCCTCCATCCCTTTTAAAACCTTATGATAAAATTTAAAGGTTTTATGTTATAAAACCCCATCGTTCCAAAACCTTTCCCTTTCCATCACAATCACAACTTTTAAACAGTGCATCTCGATTAGCCTATGGTAAAATCTCCGATGGAAAAACTTTCGATGGAACACTGTTTGATTACATCCCGGCTGTCGATCCGATCGATGATCAGACGGCCCATACTTGATTGGCGCTTTCATAAGGTCCCCTTCGATTGAGCGCTCCCGATTAACATTCTCTGATTACACCCTCATCATTGATCTGTTTGTCCAATCCAATGGCCTGCAAGCCGTCGTGCTCATCGCAATCGGCGATTTCCCTTTGCGCCATATATTTTCCCTCCGCCCTCCTCCGATCTCCGATGTCGATGGACCTATGGATCCCGCCATATAATCTTCTGCCCTTCATAATACAAAGGCCATTTTCCTTTGTAAAAATCAGCTTTCATATTAATTCATTTTATAAAGGACTTTCCCTTCATTGTTTATTCCCCATCGGCATCGGCGTTTTCACATATGTTTTGTCTCCGCTCTCCCCGATCTCCCGATTCCGATGGACCTTCGGGTCCCACCATATATTCTCCGCCCATTCATAACACAAAGGCTCTTTCTTTTGTAAAACTTAGAATTTTATTTTAAATCATTTTATAAAGAAGTCTCGCCCTGATCACTTATACCCATCGCATCAGCAAAATCCATTGGCACATTATGTTATAATCCGCTCCCTCTCCCGATTCCGATCTCGATTTGCTTTGGGTCCCACCTTAAAGGCCCTCCGCCCTTTCAAATGAAAAATCCTTCCTCCCTTTGTAAAAGGAAAAAAAAAACATTATTATTTGATTTCAAAGGGATTTCTCCGCTCTCTTATTGCATTACCCATCAGACCTATGCCAATCGCATTGGAGTTTATGCCGCGTCCTAATGCACCTTCCCCTTTTTCCTGATCCCTGATTGCCATTACTCTTATGTATTAAAATGCATCGCATAGCATATTACAAGGTTTTGTTATATGTTATATCCCCTCTCCCAAACCTTTCGATTCCGATTACGATGCGGACCCCACCTCCTTTCCCTTCGCTCCCTCCATTCAAAATCGATTTTTCCCCTCACTAAGGCATAATTTCATTCTATTTTATTTCAAAGAATTTTATTAAAGTCAGTTTTCTTCAACGAAATAATGGAAACAGTGAGAGACAGTCAAAGGCCGAGATGCTAATATAAAGCATAGATTTCTATAGTAGCATAAAAATAGGGATTTGCTCCTCAAATTGCATATTTTTCATTCAACAGCGTAACTGTGAATCTACCCAAGTAGTTAAATGTAATGTTATTCCTTGTTTAGGGAAGATTGTTGGTTCTCTTTTCTATCTTCAGATTTAAGTTCCGAGTTGTTAAACAGCTCCCTCTTTTTGTGGATCTATGTTCCCACATTTCAGCCTATTTAATGTAATTGTAAATCATTTGTAAAGCAGTCTGTAACTCAGAAGTAAGGGAATAGTGTGGAAAGAACGCTCTGTGCTCCATTGTAACAGTTTTGGACAGGGAATTAATAAGAGATGCAGATCTGATTTGTGGGATCCATGTGGTATGAGTTTTAGCACTTTTTCTCTCCTTTGTGTTGATATGTAAATTGTTGTGTACCATTCATTCATCAACATCCTTTTTTGAATTCTTTCAAGATAGAAAGGTAGGATTCATTTTTTATGCCCTGCCTTGGGAAATCATTCATTCTCTGTGTTTTTCTTCTATTTGAAAAGGATCCATCTGTCATGCCATTTTCAGCTCCCCATCAGTCTATCCATTCCATCTTATTGAAAATTTATTGCTAAAATTTCCTGCCTACCTTGCCTCATGAAACACCCTGTATCCTGACTTAATTCCCCAGTTTCAAGCTATCCCATTTGTCCCACACATCCCTAAAAAAATTCATTCATTTCATTAAAAAAAAATTTCCCATTATTATATGCCTAGCCTAAAATCATATTATTCTTGTACTTTGTTGAATATCTTTTCACGGAGAGAGCCCTCTCCTAACCTTGTAGGGCTAGCTACAAGGTTGAGTGTGGTTTCTATGTTACCCTGTTTTTCCCTTTTTCAGCTTAGTGTCCACTTCTGGCGACTCTGCTGGGGAAACGCAATCTGAATGCCTTTGAGCTTATGTTCTCGGCACTCAAATTGAATATGTATTCTATTTTTAATCATGCCCTGTGTGAGAAAGAGTATTGAAACCTCTGTCTTAAGCCCCGGTTATATAGAACGTGACCAAACCTTAGAAATCTCTGTTGCTCAAGTTAAAAAGCTTTATTTTGTTATCGGTGGAGTAATATTAAGTGGGACCCAGCAGTCAGTTAACATTAGCAGTTAAAGCACCAAACCACAGTTAAAGCGTAGCTCATTTACCATCAGTAAGTTTCGGAGACCAAAACCGCCCTTGTCGCACCGCTTTTGGCCCGGAGCGAAACCAATCCCAAAAAATGAGATCCAGTAATATAAGGGCACGTCATCTCCCCAATACTGCCCATATCGCACAAATTTTAGATGTTAAACCTTGCCCTTTGAAAAAATGCGAAATTGACTTGGATCGTCCGATCTGGAAAGCGTTAGATCTGACGGTAATCGCGTAGTGAAGTGCACAAGCGATAATTGAGGTATGATCTAGCATATTTTGCATTATTATATGTTTATTTAATTCATAAAAAGGTGAAATATACATGCATGGGCCCCCGTTGAATGAAATCTATGTCATGTTTATAGCATAAATGTGGTTTATGATATAAGTTCGAAGTTGGTAATCTTTAGAAGAAGCGGACCATTGCTATAAAATTTCGACTAGAGTGATAAGGTCGCTCAAGTATTTTTAAGTGTGTTCCCCTATATCACATTAAACTGTAATGATTTGTTTGAATAAGTTTGAATATTATTGCAAGGCAAACATTATCGAGGAACTTTTGGAAGGAAATAGAAGTCATAATATATTTGTGCATAAATTCAAATCACCCCAGTAAATATTCTTCTTGTAAATTCTTGGATTCTGGAAAATGATGTTCAGAGTCTGTTAGGCTGAAATAGAATTTTGTACAATAGAAATTTCCACCACACTGGCTTCAAGAAGATACACAAGGGCTAATCCAAATCCAAATCCTCCCCCTGTGTTTGAAAATCCTAATCTAATTCCAAGAATTGTCAGAAGACAAGAAGGATCACTAAGTCCAAGACCTATTTTCAGATCGCATACTTGGCCCAGTGAGTGGTTTTTTATAGAAGATATTTCTTTTGATGAGAGTTTTGAGCTTTCTTTGTTTAGAAATAAGTCTGAAACTTCACTTGAGGACACAATTTTAGATCCAGAATTCCTTGTAGATATTGAAGTTCAAAGGGAAAATTCCTCAATTGATGATTACATCCTGAATTCCCCTCAGTCATCTATCATTGTAACTAATATTCTTGAACCTTCAGAGTCATCAGGAACAACATTTCCTCCTCCTAATTCATCAGCATTCCCATCAGTCAATTCCTAGTAACACAAACACTATTGTAAATCCTCCTAGAGTCACGGTTGCCTGGTATGCACCCCTGGTTTTACCTCAGGTACTCAATGATATGCCTGTTGATTACAAATGTAAAATTCCTATCTTTGATGCCACTCAAAGCATCACAACCTAGCAGCATGTTGATAAGATGAATGACTTTTTTTATCTACATGAGGTAGAGGCAGAGAATGTAACCACCAGGTTTTTTGTTCAAAGTTTCAGAGGTGAAGTTAGAAAGTGGTTTAGAGCATTACCAACAGGCTCAATTCGTACTTTGCAGGAGTTGCACACATAGTTCTTAGACTAGTGGGAGGTAAAGAAAAACCCACTTCAAATTTTGTTTGAGTATGAAAATATTAAAAGAAATGTGGGTGAAACTGTTCATGATTATTGTCTAAGATTCAATGTTGTATACAATGCTATTCCAGCTAACCTGAAACCTCCTGTGGGATTAGGCTTGCTTAAATTTCCAGATGGTTTTGATGCTGATATGGCATATAAGCTGTGAGAGAGAGATCCTACCACTCTCGAAGACATGCAGAAGATAGCGGTAAGTGTAGAAGAAAATTTTCTAGCCAAAAGAGCCCGAACCAAAGCTGAAAAGAGAGTCACGGTGAAAGAAGAAGCGTCCCTTTCAGACAGTAAGATGGACAACTTGATTCTGATAGTGGAAAATATGGTTGATCGATTGACCATTTCAGATAGACCTGAACCTCAAATAAGAAATCTGAATTTCAGAGCGTAGCAGCCACAATTCAGGATTAAGCAGAGAGAATAGAGAGTGCAGGAGCAAGCGCCAACTCATCAGCAAATCAAAACTCCATTACAGCAGAATTATGTTCAGGGAATAGACACAGATGAGGATGATGATCCTTTCATTGAAGCCAATCATTTATTCACTACCGATGGTGCACCTATCTTTCTTACGGAAGATGAGGAATATACAGCGACTGCAAATATTCGAAAGGATGAAGATTTCATTTTGGCCAATGACACAGTATTAGAAGAAGAGTATGATGACTACCAAAGAGGGTACATGAACGCTTTATCGGCTAAAAAAAAGAAATATTCTCTGAGGAACAAAGATGTTCCGATCAGTCCCATTCAAAAGAGAAAAGAGCTCCAAATGAAGAACGATGCTCAGAAGAAATGGAAAGAGTCGGTCGACCCTTCCTCCAGCAAAGCACCTTTAGAGATTAATACAACAAATGACAAGAGCTAGCAGAGCACAACAAAGGAGAAAATAGAGAAGAAAGATCCTCCCATCAAAGAGGTAGAAAAATCTCCTTATTTTAATTTAGAAAATGAAATTTCTAAGCTTAAAGTATCTATGCCCCTGACTGAGTTGGTGAAAAATAGCACTTATAAAAGTTAGGTGTCTAGAATTTTGCAAATAGAATCTATTTCAGATATGGTGAATGTAG
Organism: Pinus albicaulis; assembly: GCA_034641835.2. Lineage (NCBI taxonomy): Eukaryota > Viridiplantae > Streptophyta > Pinopsida > Pinales > Pinaceae > Pinus > Pinus albicaulis. The sequence goes on from CM076570.1 coordinate 1,180,423,215, forward strand.
AAGATGACTATCCAGAACTCAGTTTTGGTCCATCCACAGAAGATCAATCTGAAGAAAGTGAAGTCCCTCCATTTTACCTGAGTCTTAGATTACATGAGTTCATTTTGCACAATGCTATGTTGGACTCCGGAGCCTCACACAATTTGATGCCCAAGGCCATCATGGAGAAATTAGGACTTGATATTACTCGAAAATACCATGATTTGTATTCCTTTGACTCAGGTAGGGTCCATTATATTGGTCTTATCAAAGACTTGGTAGTGTCTTTAGATCAAATCCCAGCCAAAAATATTTTGATGGATGTTGTTGTTGCCGATGTTCCACCACGGTTTGGAATGCTTCTATCTAGGTCTTGGGGTGAAAAACTTAAGGGAACCATGTAGCTTGACTTCTCTTATGCCACCATTCTCGTGTTTGGACAGTTGAGGAAACTATATAGGGAGAAGAAAATGAAATATATGATTACTAGCAAAGGGGATCCAGTAAATCATCCCATTAATGCAGTCCACACAGATTTAGAGTTCTTTGTATTGTATTCAGATGGTGGTTTAAATGATGAGAATGTTCAGTTGGTACAAGTAGATGAGATACTTGAAATTTCAAAGAATTTTAGGGAAGTCCTCAAACAGGAAAAAGATAAAGTAGCAAGCACTTTTGAGTCTCCTGCCTGCCAGTAGCAAAAATACAGTGAATAGCCCGAAATCAGCCAAGACAAAGAAGGGAAAGAAACAAAATTCGATCATCTACAAGAAGAAGAAGAAGGCCTTTGGACCATGGAATTTGATGGAGCTGTTGGCAAGGATGGAGCTGGTATTAGAATATGGATCTGTAGCCCTGTTTTCTAGCCTGAAAAGGTTCCTAGTAATGTTAGAGTATGTGCTTATAAGTTGGCTTTTGACTGCTCTAACAATGAAGCAGAGTATGAAGCCTTGATTGTAGGTATGAAATTTTTGAAAAAGTTAAATGCAAAAATGATTTCTGTATATGGAGTTTCAGAACTGATAATCAAATAGGTTAAAGGAGAATACCAAGCAAAGCATCTGAGATTGAGGGCATACAGAAATGCAGTCTTGGACATCTTAAAGACATTTCCTGAGTACACTTTGACAGTAGTACCTAGAATGAAAAACATTATTGCTGATTCTCTTGCCACTACTACAAGAAATTTGAAGATTCCGATGAACTCCAACAACAAGTTTGATATTTATGTCAAACATAGGCCTATTGTTCCGGACAATTTAAGGTATTGGCAAGTGTTTTGGGATGACAATAAGATCAATTATTTTTTGTAGAGTGATGGAAAATTCAAAGACACTCCAATAGAAGGTGATTATGAGATTGATGATCAAGAAATTGAAACAAATCAGATGGACATATTGCAGTTAAAGGATATTGTAATTCCTAGAGGTCTCATACCTTTAGAGGAGCTTTTTGATCAGGATGATGTTGCAAAGAAACCAAGCTTGGTCCCTACTGAGAAAGGAGTCGAATATGTGAATCTTGAAATAGATAATAAGCCCAAGTTTGTGAAGTTGTCAAAGGCATTGTCCCCCGAGGTAAAGGAAAATTATGTTAAATTTCTTTCTGAATTTTCTGATGTCCTTGCATGGGATTATTCAGATTTGAAGGTGTATGATAAGAACATAATCCAGCATATTATTCCCATCAAGCCCGATAAAAAGCCATTTAGATAGAAGCTGAGAAGAATTAATCCGAAGTTGCTGCCATCCATTGAAAAAGAGGTAAACAGATTGTAAAAAGCTGGTATCATTGTTCCTATTAGATTTTCTGACTGGATTTCAAATTTGGTCCCAGTACGTAAGAAGACAGGAGAAATAAGATTGTGCATAGATTTTCAGAATCTGAATAAATCATCCTTAAAGGATAATTATCCACTTTCGAAGATGGACCATATTCTGCAGAGAGTAGTTGGAGCATATAAGATGTCACTACTTGATGGCTACTCAGGCTACAACCAGATCTTGGTGCATGAGAAAGACCAAGACAAAACTGCCTTCACAACACCCTCGGGAAATTTCCAGTATGCCAAAATGCCATTTGGGCTGAAGAACGCTGGAGCCACTTTCCAGCGAGCAATGGACATTTCTTTTGCTAATGAAAAAGATGTTTTCCTTGTTGTTTATTTGGATGCTTTGACAATATTTTCTGGTTTTGATGATGAGCATTTTCACCATTTGAGAGTTGTTTTTCATCGATGTAGAAAACTTGGGAATTCTCTCAATCCAAAAAAGAGTCTCTTTGCCATGGATGAAGGCAAGTTTCTGGGGCATATCATCTCTAAAGATGGTATACGCATTGATCCATCTAGAGTGGAGGCAATTCAACACATAGACCTTCCACGGAACAAAAAGGAGATTCAAGCATTCAATGGTAAGATGAACTTCTTGGGCCGATTTATACCCAATCTGGCTGAAAATCTAAGAGAAATGACTAATATTTTGAAGAAGGATAGCATTTTCAAATGGAGTGAGGAAGCTATCAAGTCATTTAATCTGGTAAAGTTTGCTTTGTCCAATGCCCCAGTCTTGATTAGTCCTGACTACACTCAAGATTTTATCATTTTTTCATTCGCTTCAGAGCATACTATGGCTACTGTTTTGATGCAAAAGAGAGATTAGATTGAAAAGCCAATTTCCTTTTTTAGTAGGACTATCAGAGATGCTGCTTTGAGGTATAATATTATTGAAAAACAAGAATTGGCTCTTATAAAGGCATTGAAGGATTTTAGGGTCTATATTCTGCATTCACATACTATAGCATATGTTCCTAATGTAGCAGTAAAGGATGTCTTGATGCAAACTGATCCAAAAGGTCCAACATGTAAGTGGATAGCAGCAATGCTAGAGTACGATTTGGAGATCAGACCCACGAAGTTGATTAAAGGCCAAGGCTTGGCGAAATTGATGGCCCAATCAAATCTGTGTGCCCTGGATATAAACCTCATTACAACAATGTCAAAAGATGAAGATGAAGGTTTGCTTGTTCCAGTTTCAGATATTTTCCTACAATCCCCATGGTAATCATATATTGTTTATGTTCTTCAGCATATTTCACCTCCTCCAGGAATGTCTAAGAGTAAAGGTAGATCTCTGAAACTTAAATCTGCAAAATACTGCATTTTAAATAATGCTCTTTATTGGAAATATCCAGGAGGTTTTCTGCTCAATTGTTTGGTCGAAGAAGGGGCTAAGAAGGTAATGCATGATTTTCATAAAGGTGATTGTGGTGGTCATTTGTTTTGGAAAACTATAGCTAGCAAAGTGTTGAGAGTAGGATATTATTGGCCCACTTTATTTTCAGATTTATATAAAACAGTGATGAGTTGTCATGAATGTCAAATTTTCCAAGGGAAGAAGAAATTGCTGCCTCTTCCTTTGAAACCAGTTTCAGTAAACGCTCCCTTTCAGCAGTGGGGACTCGATTTCATAGGATAAATTCATCTCGCTTCATCAACGCAACATCGATGGATCCTAATAGGTACGGCTTACTTTAATAAATGGATCGAGGCCATCCTAGCAAGGAAAGCTACAAATACAGTAATTATTAAATTCCTAAAATCGAATATTTTATCTCATTTTGGTTGCCCTCACAAAATTATAACAGACAACGCAACAACATTCAGACCTAAAAATATGGTCGATTTTTGCGACAAATACAACATTGTGCTGAGCCATTCGATAGCGTACTATCCATAAGGTAACGGCCTGGCAGAATCATCGAACAAATCGCTGATAAATATAATCAAGAAAATGTTGGAGGCAAACAAAATAAATTGGGATCGAAAGCTCATCAACGCACTGTGGGAAGACAAAGTTAGCAATAAGAAATTTGTAGGTATGTCACCTTTTGAATTGGCTTATGGTACTGATGTTATCTTTCCTACATCTCTTACAGTTCTAGTTATGAGATTATTACAAGAAGTTGGCAGTGAAGATGATGACAATCAGCGAAGGATCAATCAAATGATCCACCTTCAACAAAAAAGAGAGGAAGTGTCACAGAACACTATTCAGTTGCAGGAGAAGATAAAGAAGATCTATGACCGAAAGACCAAAGAAAAAAAGTTTCAGTTGGATGATGTAGGGTTGAGATGGGATGCAAGAAATGAGGGCAAAGGGAAGCATGGTAAGTTTGACAACCTGTGGAAAGGACCATACAATATTTCAGCATACAGAGGACAGAATGCTTTCTTGCTTTCAAAAATGGATGGCCAAGATTTTCCTGGAGGAGCAATGAATGGTATGCTTTTGAAGCACTACAATTGTTGAAGATAATGGATCAGAAACTATGTCACCATCATTGTATATACCATGTTATTTTTGGTCAGATTTCAAGTACATAGTCATTGAGGTTTGGGGCCCGAAGAGAATAAAACTTGGATGATATGTTTAAGGTTTGGTTGTATTTCAATTTTTCAGTCTTAGTCTTGAGTCAGAGTCAGTTTTCATTGTGTCAGTTTTTAGTGTTTTTCACTCCATGCCCAATGGATAAGGCTACTTGGTCTACAGTGTTCTTGGCACCTCCAAGAAGATACCATACCCATTGGAGCCAATGTTAGTGTCAGTCTAGTCATTCTGCCATTAGTGATCAAAATTTCTCTTTTTCATTTGCATATTAGGAGTCCCATACCAATAAATTTCACCATTTCGCTAGGTCATGGATTCATTAATGGTAGTGATTTTTCATCAGTTTTCCCTCATATGAAACTTGTTGATTCTCCTCTCTATGGTCTTTAGTCACGAGTCACTTTCACTCTCAAAATCATGTCAGTAGGTCATAGGATGAGTCTCATTAGGTTCTAGGATTTCACCATGGTCAAATTAATGAGTCAAGTATCAATAAATATCAACAAGGTCATGAGGAAGTCAATAAACTCAAAGTCACAGTACCTAGAAGAACAAAGAGATGTTTTATTCAGTTTGATGTAATTTTCACCTAAAAACCATGTTTTGAGGTGAAAACATGATAATTTTCCTTTATTATCATTTATTATGTAATTTTATGTCATCATATGTAATGAGTCACACTTCAGAAGCTGCTATCTCCGAAAAGTCATCACCCTGCCTTTCAGAGAAGTTTTTCACAGCATTTTCAACGTCAAATTATGTTCCAAGTATGTTCAGCAGAAAGAGCCTGGAAAGAGTTTTCCAATGGTATATTACACTCTCAAAACTGAATTATGGATTGAAATTTATGCCTAAGTGAATAAAGTCCTCTATACCCTAACCCTTCCCCATTTTCCCATCTTTCCCTTAAACTTTATGATTTAAAGTTTAATATTTTCTTCTATAAATCCCTTTTTCCCCTTCTAATTACAAAATCGCATTATAAAATAATTTAAACACAAATGAGATGTATTAAACACTTCCCCTCCATTACCCCTAAACTTTATGATAAATTTTATATAGATAAATTCCCCGCTGTTCCAAACCACTTCCCCTCCATCCCTTTTAAAACCTTTTGATAAAATTTAAAGGTTTTATGTTATAAAACCCCGTCGTTCCAAAAACTTTCCCTTTCCATCGCAATCGCAACTTTTAAACGGTGCATTATGATTGGCCTATGGTAAAATCTCCAATGGAAAAACTTCCGATGGAACCCCGCCCGATTACATCCTGGCCATCGATCCGATCGACGATCGGACAACCCATACTTGATCGGCGCTTTCATAAGGTCCCCTCCGAATGAGTGCTTCCAATTAACATTCTCCGATTACACCCCCGCCATTGATCTGTTCATCCAATCCAATGGCTTTTAAGCCATCACACTCATCACAATCGATGATTTCCCTTTGCGCCATATATTTTCCCTCTGCCCTCCTTCGATCTCCGATGTCGATGGACCTATGGGTCCCGCCATATAATCTTCCTCCCTTCATAATAAAAAGGCCATTTTCCTTTGTAAAAATCAAATTTCATATTAATTCATTTTATAAAGGACTTTCCCTTCATCGTTTATTCCCCATCGGCATCGGCGTTTTCACATATGTTTTGCCTCCGCTCTCCCCAATCTCTAGATTCCGATGGAACTTTGGGTCCCACCATATATTCTCCGCCCATTCATAATACAAAGGCCCTTTCTTTTTTAAAACTTAGAATTTTATTTTAAATTGTTTTATAAAGAACTCCCGCCCTCATCACTTATACCCATCGCATCGGCAAAATCCATTGGCACATTATGTTATACTTCGCTCCCTCTCTCGATTCCGATCCCGATTTTCTCTGGGTCCCACCTTAAAGGCCCTCTGCCCTTTCAAATGATAAATCCTTCTTCCCTTTGTAAAAAGAAAAAAAACATTATTATTTGCTTTCAAAGGGATTTCCCCACTCTCTTATTACATTACCCATCGGATCTATGCCAATCGCATCAGAGTTTATGCCGCATCCTAATGCGCCTTCCCCTTTTTTCCGATCCCCGATTGCGATTACTCTTATGTATTAAAACGTATCGCATAGAATATTACAAGGTTCTATTATATGTTATATCCCCTCTCCCAACCCTTATGATTCCGATTGCGATGCAGACCCCACCTCCTTTCCCTTCGCTTCCTCCATTCAAAATAGATTTTTCCCCTCACTAAGGCATAATTTCATTCTATTTTATTTCAAAGCATTTTATTAAAGTTAGTTTTCTTCAACGAAATAATGGAAACAGTGAGAGACAGTCAAAGGCCGAGATTCTAATATAAAGAAAAGATTTCTACAACAGCATAAAAATAGGGATTTTCTCCTCAAATTGCCTATTTTTCATTCAACAATGTAACTGTGAATCTGCCCAAGTAGTCAAATGTAATGTTGTTCCTTCTTTAGGGCAGATTGTTGGTTCTCTTTTCTATCTTCATATTTCAGTTCTGAGTTGTTAAACAACTCCCTCTTTTTGTGGATTTATGTTCCTACATTTCAGCCTATTTAATGTAATTGTAAATCATTTGTAAAGCAGTCTGTAACTTAGAAGTAGGGGAATAGTGTGGAAATACCCTGATTTACCCTGTATCCTGATTTAATTCCCCAGTTTCAAGTTGTCCCATTTGTCCCACACATCCCTAAAAAAAATTCATTCATTTAATTAAAACATTTTTTCCCATTATTATATACCTAGCCTAAAATCAGTTTATACTTGTACTTTGTTGAATATCTTTTCATGGAGAGAGCCCTCTCCTGACCTTGTAGGGCTAGCTACAAGGTATGAGCGTGGTTTAGATGTTACCCTGTTTTTCCCTTTTTCAGCTTGGGGTCTAGATCAGGAGCTAATAGATAGTATACGGAATAGTTCATCGCTATGCTGCTACCTCACCTGCATATACCTATGGGCCACCAATCCTTCGAGTCATAGGAAAAATATTTGGAAGCTGCCATGAAACTAGAAGCTACGCCCAGAGAAGATACTTCGGTAGGAGTACAACAAATTTAGGAGTAGCTCGGAGCTATGCACATGGAGATTCAGAACCTACAAAAGGAATGAGAAAAGGAGATAACACAGACCTATGGTGCATACGATTTCGGGCATCTGGAAATATGAAGGATCAGTTCCCACTACTGGCAGACTACCTACAGATAGGAGGACCTAGTCCGATGCACCCTGGATCAAGTGGAGGACCTAGCCCAATACGACTAGGCTCAAGTGTACCTATGTTGTGGTGCGAGGATTTCCGTGTAACAGGGCTTCATGATACAAATCACTGCCCCCATCAGGACGCATACGTCCCAAAGCAGAAGCAACAATGGTGCCAGTTTTGTCGATCTGTAGGGAATGATGAGCAGAACTATCGAACCTATGATCTAATGATAGATCAGGGGAAATTTTATATGGTACAGTCAGACCCTGCATCACCAAAAACCCCCGCAAGCATAAGAGGATCCCCCTTGGGAAGCAGGGGAGGTGGCCGAGGTGGAAGTGCAGGTCGAGGCCGAGGGAAACTGATCTGATATAACTATGGAGACACAGGGAAATTTGCGAGGGATTGTCTGAACCCTACAAGACAGTCCTACAAGTACTGCAGACAGTTGGACCATACGCTGGAAGAATGTATAATCTTAATAGAAAAAATTTGGGAGAAGCAGCTACCACCTAGCAGAATATGTAGAAAGTTAAGGCTGAGCTGCGAGATAAGGATCCAAGTGTAAATGTTGTTATGCGCAGTGGATTGGCTACTATAGGAACTGGGGAGAAGGTTGAAACTAAACCTCTGATCTGCAAGGCAATTAGCAAACAAGAAGGGCTAAACCTAGACAAAAAAATAGAAATGCTTATAACAGCTCGCAAGGACTTTATCGGGACAGAGGCACCTACGTCCCTACTCCCTGTGAACCTTAAGGCAGATGAGGAGGTCAAACGTTTCTTGTAGGCATGTGTGAAATTGTTGTGCAACCAAAAAGTTGTGCAGAACCTTCAGGAATTAATAGATAGCTATGCAACATGCCCTACTGTGTCCCCAAATATTAGGGATGTGCACAAACTATACAGATATAAGAAACGCACTGGGGGGAAATGTGACTGATGGCACAGATCGGAGATTACGAGATGGACCAAGTTATTTTGGATCTAGGATCGGATGCAAATGTATTGCCTAAATAGACTTGGAAACGAATGGGAGAACCAAAGTTGGAATGGTATACTATTCAGCTACACATGGATAATCAACAGAATATCGTACCTTTAGGGAGGCTATCAGGGATTATGGTAGATATCGCAGGGGTCAAGGTACGGGCTAAATTTGAAGTTATTCAGATCGTAGAAGATGTGGACCCCTGCCCTGCGCTACTAGGATTTTATTGGGCCATCGACATGGGCGGTATCATTAAATTAAAAAAGAGAAGCATGGTGTTTGAAAATAACGACACAAGGGTGATAGTACCATTAGACCCTGCGGAAGGTAAATGCTACACTGAACCAGTACCTAAGGACGAGGATGTGGACCATATCTATAAGTTAACTACATGGGAAAATTTCAACCCAACAGTGGATGAAGTACTTTGTTGGGAGGAGGATAATGAATGCTTCTCCGATTCCGATGAGGAGATAGAGAATTGGCAGAACCAGTTACATGATGTCTCTGTGCTGCATTGTCTTCAAGTCACAAAAGACTTCTGTTGCGTTTCCTCAGAGGTAAGGGACCTACCTTAATTTGATGGATCGAGTACTAAACTACCCACGTGGGAACCAAAGGAGCCAGGAATAATCAACTACTATGGCCTAGCCCCAAAAGAAGGACAGGTCGACCCACAAGCCACTTCCGGCTCAGGGCTATGCACGACCATAAAATTTATTTAGCCACAGAGAAGTAGCATTAAAAGGCACCCTACACTAGCTATAGCTACAGAAAATAGAGCTCTAATCTATTTGGTAGCCCCTACAACAAAAAAATAGCTGCATTTAATCTGTGACCATGCAGGTTATTATAGGAGGTTCATTTGGAAATATGCTCTGACTATAGCCCCTCTTAAAACCTCACTTACATAGAAGATAAGGTTCTCTTGGGATAACGAAGGTCAAGAAACTTTGTATTTGGTCATATGTTACCTAGGAAGAAATCCTGTGTTGGGGGAGGATGCACAGAAAATGCAGATTATTGACCCTAGTGAAGCAGATAGGCCAAGCACATAGGGGATGCAAAAACTAGCCTTTGGAACGGTGACAATTGGTAAAATGAAAAAGTTACCATTAAAAGTAGTGGCCTTTGGGCATTTAGTGAAGCAAATTTTGGGGATTATTTATCGTTTCCTGGGGGATACATCTCAGATCAAGCTTACATTACCGTTCCAGAATTGTGGGTATTATAGAAGGAGTAGGATAGTTCAGCTAGAGGTTCCGTCTCACTTGCATAGCTTGCACTCATAATTATTCTCTCAAAAGAACTTGAGAAATCAGATTTCACATATCTGCAATATCCTTCTCATGTCTGATCAACTTTCTCTATCTGATAGTAGTCACCTAGGGCTGGGATTAATTTTTCGCACAAGGATGACGGCCACTAACCCTGCCGAACCTTCGGCCCCAACAGGGCCTGACGTTGAGGAAATAATGGAAGTTGAGTCTGAACTGGAAGAATTTCCCTCTACGCTGGTCACAAGGAAAGGAAAAGAGAAATCACAAGGCTCAGGAAAATCCCTGAAAGCTACAAGATGGGCTACCGGGAAGCGTAGGACTTCTTTGAGGCATGCCAGGTCCCTGCCGACATCACCTCTAGATTAATATGCATAGGAAGGTGCTCTGCCTTCCAATCCAATCAATTGGTTACCTCCCTTTGTTCACCCATGTATACCTTCCACGAAAATGCCAAAGAACTTGGATGGATTGGTCACTTATCCACAAACCCCCCTAACCCCGTGAGAATTCCCTATCCTCAATGATCCTTGTGGAAGACTCCATGAGGTCAAGTTTGATGATCATGACTTGGTGGACTCTGAAACCCTCCCTAAGTTGGCCCCCGCATTGTACTTCAATACAATCCACGCAAATGATGGAGTCACATTGGTTCCTCAGTGATGGGTATGTGGCTTGGTTGGGTCTGGACTCTTGAATCTACTATGGATGCCCCATTTTGGCCATTACAATGTCACAGATTGTTTGGCTCGGCAGTTGCTCGCCTTAATTCATGATGGCTGCTTATGGATTCAGGACAGAGTCCCTATTGATGCTACGTTGATCCACAAGATTACATGCCTTCCTAGGCAAGGGCCGCACCCTCTGGAGTAGGCAGGCAAGAAGTACGAAGCAGATACCACTATGTTTGTATGGAAGACCTACAAGGTGAGTTGAAATAAGCAAGGCTTTGTGATCTAGACTATATGATCCTACTAGCAGATGGGTACTAGGCTCTTAGCTTGCAAGCTAATGAGGAAGTGCCAGGTTGCGACCGTCCCCTCCTATGTTATTCGGTTAGCCGGCCGGTGTGCAAAGGGAGTCTCCTTCAATTGGGCTCAATATTTATGCGATGAATTTCTGGCTAATGTTCGCGAATCTCAGGAGTAGGGGACGTCCTTCTGCTATTCATGGTTATTACTCCTTACAGCGCTGGTCTCCTGGGACACCCTTGAGGAGTCATTCCTCCCCAAGCTCGCCCTAGGGATGTGTGAAGGAGCTCGGTATGCTCATTTATGGGACTCTAAGGATGCGCAGTGCATCGATGATAACAAATTTTTCTGGGTCCTCTTCCAGAGTAGCATGGAAACAACCATAAATTCCCAACCTCAGTTGTCCTCGACGGTATATGACAAATACAAAAGTGTTGTAGCATTCCAAGTTACCATGCACCATATTTAGATCCGCAGCCTAAAAAATAAGACATGGACGATAGTTTTGTATATGGTAGTAGATGAAGAAATTGACCTGATGATCACACTATGGCCCCCTGCCTGGAAAATAGGCTTCATAGCCACCCGTGGGGAGACCATGGATCCTAGCCAAAATGGCTCAAACGTAGCCATGGAAAAGGATACACAACTTCCACAGACCACTGCGGCCAAGATTTAGGTAGGGTATGACAGAGATACCACCTCCCCCGACGGTACGAAGCGGTCAAGTGAGCCTACACCAGGGCCTGGAAAGAAACAGCCGGCCCACCGCAAGCAATATGATGCGACGGTCACACTAACTGACGGTGACCTCAATAAAATTGCAGACACAGTTACGATGGCTATAGAAGATAAGTGGGCAGCCTTAGAAGCACCGTAGAAGGCTCCGCTCGACACCATCTAGGCTGAGCTCTGTGCTCTTCAATTAAAAATAGATACGCTTCAGACCAGCATCGACCAGGCACGAACTCCTTCGGTAACTAGCAGTATAGCGCTAGCTATGGAAGAAAGCTATCTCTGTTCTATACCTAGTGCTGCCCTGATAGGAACTCAGATCCAAGCAGGAATAGAGATCCAACTGGACTTGGCTAAGTTTCCCCACAAAGCCTTACAAGGCCTCCACAATGCTGTATTCTAGGAGATTAACCATCACGACCAGAAAATACACCGACAGATTGGTACAGCTGAGTAGACCATCACACAACAGCCCGCAGATTTTCTCCTCTCTATTTCACAACAGGCGGAGCTCAAAATAGTGATCCACTAGCTCTGCACGGAGGTTACATACAAGATCCCGGCCGCAGCCATACCTCGAGATAAAGTGGAAAAATTGGTTGCGGCACTAAAAGCATCTAGGATGGAAATGCACGTCATGAAGACGCAGCTAGAGCAGCAAATCACTAACTTACAGGCCAAATTGCAGCCTAAAACACCTCTAGAAGTATGAGCCCAGTGCGTTGCACTAGTAACCGAAGCAACAAACATTATTTCGGGGTAGATTTCTCAATGCGCCCAGTTTCTAGAGTCAGCCATGCAACTCTAGACTAACATCCAGTGCGATCTAGTCCTTTGTGACATCAATTAGGACTTACGGCAGAAGGAAGAAGCTTTTGAGCAGGTCAGAGCTACGCTGCCCACCTTGGTGCCTGCACAGCGCCTGGCACGTTTGAAGACTAGAAATGATCTCCAGGACGAGATTGAGGAACTCCGGCACAAACAGCACGTCATTACAGAATTTTTGAAGCCTTGGGCTGCCACAGCCCTCCAAATTTTGTAGGATGTAGATGGCACGATCAAGTGACTAACTCAGACACTAGAGAGTGTCATCGTGGCAACTGAAGGACCGACCTCCCAGAAGCTTGTAGAAATTGTACAGAGTGCTGCTGCCCAGAGTCAAGAAGTGTTACCTCCGCTTATCGCAGCCATCAATGCTCTACATGCACAGGTAGAGTCTGCACCACCATAGTGACTTGGGACGAGTCACAAGATTGTGTTAGGGGATTTTTAGAACAGGGTCCCCTGCAAGCTATGAAACTTGTCCAATTTTGCATATTTCGGTGTATAATTAGTCTAGCACAGGGGTTTTTGGGTGGGTCAAAGCCCTGAAATCATTGTAATGGGTCAAAGGGTAGACCTAGAATTCGCAAACCACAGTTTGCAGACCATAGGAAAGATTAGGCTAGATTGTTATAAATAGAGGGAAATTTTGAATTATAAGGAAAGAAGATGATGAGATCTTGATGCGAATTGTGGCTTAGTAGATCTATTTGGGTTTTGGGGGAAGGACTCCTACTGGCTGTGTACACGGAGATCCCAAATCCTGTTGTGTGCGGACCCTGCTACTATGTGCGCAGGTCAGGTTTGGGTATTGTAAGAAGGAACTGAAGGATTAATGAATGAGAAAGGTTGTTGCATAGCTGAATATATTTGTACCATTGATACGAATATTTGATAGCTACTGTGTTATGCATATTTTGTGTTAAGTGTTTCTTCTGCATCTGGGTTTGTTCTGTTAGGTTTTATGCAAAGAATAATTGTAATGTTGCACTATTATTTTAGAAGTATATGATTTTTTGAGTACGGTAAGTATAGCTGACCTTGCGCACGTGAATGCGAAGGAGATCTATAGATATAGTTTTTAGATATGTGATCTGTTCATTATAAAGCTGGACAGAGCTCTACTTGGCTTACCTATCCTCTCTCAGGGTGTGGAAACCTGGTTCCAGCACCCACCCATACTGCTTCGGGTGAGAATTTTACCTGCGCAAGCATGTCACTGCCGAAAGGGCTAGTAGTATAGGGGTTTGTTGGCAAACCTTAACCTCCGAACCTGGGTTAGGACCCCTTGAGCCAAAATATATCATCTTTGTAGGAGATTTTTTGTTTTTGTTGTGATAGTTCTCTGTAGGAGAGAATTACTTTATAGGGCGTAGCAGCCACATGTTTATTTGCAACAAAATTTTATGTACTTTATTCATACTTAATATATGAGTGATATAGTCAAGTTGACAGGCATGGGGATGTAGCCCAGGAGGGGATTATATGTATTATGTTCATTTGCATATGAAGACTAATTCATGTTTAAGATACATTGAAATAACCTGTTGGTTCAAGACCCATTTTTAACCTTGCAAATCATTGACACAGTCCTAAGTTTTGTTTTATGTTATTCTGGGGAAAAGGAAAGAGAACACCTCGTCCAATTTTAGATCATTAGCAAAGTAACGACATATCGAGTACTACTATATGTGTGTTATTTATTTCTTTAAGAGTTAAATGGTATTTTTCATTATGTTTATAATATATTTTTTACAACAATGATACATTCATCACTATTGATATGTATGATTGGAATTTTATGTTATATGCATAAACAACGAAATCTCATATATGCGATAGGTTTTCTCAGCTAATTTAATTAACTGTTTAATTAATTTAAGCTATCATCTGTTGTTTTAAATTCATAATCATATGGTAATATATATTTTCATATTGCTTATGAAATATTTTTAGATCACATATGTATAGATAATCTTTCCTAGGATAGTTATTAAGTTTAATTATTTATTTTTTTCAAGTTGGAATCGCATAAAAACCATTATATTTATATCCCATACTTTTATAGTTTTCTTTAACAGGAACCTTGTCCCATAATCCCAGTCAGAGTCACCATCCCAAATAGATAAGGATGTGTTCTAAGGTCCCTACCAGGTGGTTTTCCCCCGATGTTGAGGAAAAATTTTTGAGCCTACAACATTTTTAGCGCTAGAAGGAGGGCATTAGATTATGAATGACAACAGAGTCTTCGCCAAAATATAAATTCCATATAAAGAGTCATTATCCCTCAAAATCTCCACGAACTTCAATATCACATTCCAAATCTCCAAATGCTAGATCTGAAGTTTTTCAGTCAGCCACTCAATCTCCTAGCTCAGTTCAAAAGAAAAAAGAGAAAACTTCTACCCGAAAAAAGCCAAATTATGAGCCACCTGAGCTATAGATTCTAATTCAGAGATTGGAAGAAATTTCTATATTTGGAGAGAAATATTACCAATCTAATTTCTCGGAAGGAAGTGTTTCTTCATCCTTTAAGCCTTCTTAAGTTTTGACAAGCTTCTAGAGTGAAAAACATGGATTCAAGCCATTTGAATTCCCATTACCAACTCATTCAAGAAGAAAATACACTTCATATATAGGATCCTCAGCTACTGAGATTAACTCCTCATATCCACCTCAAACTCCTTCTCTCAACCTTGTTTCTTCTCAATCTCCTTTACCTTCTTATTATCATCCTCTTTCATCTACTTCCATTCAAATTCATCCTTTATAAAAAAAATTAGTACAATCAATACTATATGAGCATCATCTTCAATATTATATCCCTCTATGGCCTATGATTCAAATACAACTCCTTCTAGACCTAATATTCATAAAATGGCTCATCGACCATGGAATAACCCAAGGGAAGTTCAAATGGAAGCACCATTACATCCCCTTCCCAAACATCTGGAGAGATGGTTAGCTAAATTTAATCCAGATGGTGGGCTAGCTGGAGAGGAACACCTTCATAATTTTATGCTTGCCATTAATATTAATGGGGTTTTAGAAAAATATTGTGTTTGTAGACTTTTCCTTATATGTTTGAAGTATTCATAGGTTGTTGGTATTTCTCATCACCTTTCAGATCAATTACAAGTTGGGATATGTTTGAGGAGTAGTTTTTGATGAAATTTGGAGATGATCGAACAATTTCTACCCTAATTAATGATTTCTCAAATTTCAAGACCAACCCAAATGATAAAATAAAGGAATTTAACTCAAGATTTAACAATTTGATAAATAAAATCTCAAGAAACTTCTAGACCTGGTGATAATGTGAAAATTGAATGGTACATTAGTGCTCTTCCTTCAAATATTTCCATGTTTGTAGATAGAGCTAATAAAATAGTATTTCTTGATAACATGAAAGAAACTCTATCTATATAAAAGATATTTCTAAACTTTGATAAGAAATCCACTACCAAAGAAAGAAAGAAAACCAAAAAAGTGAGTTTTTAGGATGAATCTAAGAAAAAAACCCCAAAATATCCTTATGATTGGAAGGATTACAAAAACATTTGAAGTAAATGTATAATGAAATGGTTGAGATCAAGAAACAAGATGCCGAGTCTTCAAGAAATTCCTTTAGGCCTTTAAAAATAAATCAGCCATCACAACCACAACCTCCTATCAATATATCAAATGCAAAATCATATGAAGATGAAGAAGAAGAGGAAAAAACCTTATATGTCGATGAAACTCAGGAAGATAAAATAGTTGAAGCACATGGTTTATGGGACTTCCTTCTGACCACTTCAGAAAATGAAGAGGAAGAGGAAGAATTACTAGTGATTACTAGAAGTAAGGGACCTATTGACACTCCTACATCAAATAAAAATCGAAATTCCCCTACTCCTACTAAAGAAAAAGGTACAGTGAAAAATATTGTTACTCAATCTTCTGATTCTGCTCCAACTACTTCCAAATATCCCTCGTCATCTAAAAATTTAATAGTTTCAGATAGCATTAAATATAATATTTTAGAAGACATGAAAACAGAATAAAACCAATATTTCCTTATATTTTATGCAACCAGTTCACAAAACAATAGAAATAATATATCAACGACTTAGAAAATATCCTCTTCGAGGGGGAAACCTCCTTTACATTACATAAATGAAAAATTATTGTATGATTCAAATGAAAAAACCTCTTATATATATATATATATATATATATATATATATATATATATATATATAGATATTAGTCTAATGGGTCACAACATAATCAGAGGCGACATAAAAATAATAATGTAAGGACACAACAATAAAATAGTGGGCTTCAATGAGGCACAATAATAACAATATGGGGACTACATGGGCACAATAATAACAATAAGGGCTACAATAATAATACAAATAAGAGAATACACTAGTATTGTAGGGACCGAACATGACCCTCTCCTTCAAAAGGTTGTTATCGTCAATGTTTGAGTAGTTCTGGATGATTCTATATAAAATTGACATCCTCCCATGTCGAATATTAAATGGCTAAGTTCTTCCACTTGATGAGATACTATGAAATTGATCGATTTCATAGCTATCGAGTTCTTATTTCTGTGACTGCTTCAGGTTCCAATATTATTTATCCTTCCTCTTCAATTTCTAGCAATATTGTTTTAACTAGAAGCTTGTCATCTATAACTTTCTTTAAGCATGAAACGTGGAAAAATTGGTGCATGTGGGAAGATGTAGGAAGCTCCAACTTATATTCCATAGTATCAATATTCTGCAACACCTTGTAAATACCATATTATTTTGGTGATAATATATTATCCTTCATAGCTTGCTTGAGGGACATTTGTTTGTATGGTTTTAGCCATAAAAATACACAGTCTCCTACATCAAAATTTATTTTGCTGCGATGTTGATTTTCCTTTTGTTTCATTCAATTATGCGCCAAAGTGAGGTTATCCTTTAAGAGTTGGAGAAATTTTTGTTGATACTTGATGTGATATTCCACTACTTTAACCTTAGAATTCTCTCTTAAAGATGATGTGATGGAAGGTGGATGATATCCATAGAGTGCCATAAATGGGGTCATTTTTGCTGCAGTATGGAAGGAAGTGTTATACCACCATTAATCCAGAGGTAACCACTTGATCCATTGTGTTTTTTTTTATTAGATACAAATCAAAAAAGATATTCTTCCAAACATTTATTCACTATCTCAATTTTCCCATCATATTGAGGATGATAAGATGAGCTATGAGAAAAAATAACACCTAGACAAGAAAATATTTATCTAAAAAATTCTAGTAAAAATGGGATCTCGGTTGCTTACAATAATCTTTGGCTTTCAATGTAGCTTTTGAATTGTTTCCATAAATTCAGTAGCAACTGTATTGGCTTGAAATGGATGACACAATGCAAAAAAGTGTGCATACTTGGTAAGTTTATCAACTATCACCATGATGAAATTTTTTCCTTCGAACTTGGTTAATCCTATGATAAAATCCATTGAAATATCCTCCCAACATTCACTTGGAATGGATAAAGGTTGTAACAAACTCATGGTCTTAATTTGCTCAACTTTAATTTGTTGGAAAACCCAACATTCTACAACAAATTTTTGAATATCAGAGGGAGGGGGTGAGTCGTTGTGGAGGGAGGAAATCGGTGTGGAGCACCGAGGAGTCAGTGGCCACGGTGTGGAAGTAGAAACACCACCACCCAGGAGGGAGAGCACAGTGGGAGGCCGCAGGATGATGATGTCAGCTCGATGGTCTGTGGGAACACAGAGGAGGTGAGCAAGAGTTGCGTATGAAATATTCAATTTTAATACAACGCAGGTGCGACGCGTGTGTATGAAATCACAACCATTAACACTCCATTTTATATTGGTCTAAAAGACTATTAGTAAAAAATAAAACACATTTCGATGTATAATGGTGATACCTCCAGTGGTGTGAGCAACGTCAATAGTGGGTATGGAGCGGACAATGGAGTTGAGGGACTGTAACTCCAAGGGACTCAATCCACAGTTCTCCTGAAAAATATCGCACATCAGGCCCATAGGTTGTTGGAAATAATGAAAATTTCATGTGACTTTCAACAGAGTAGGAACATATACTTTGATAGAGTATAACCGCTCAGTTCGAGGGGCGTTATTATCAGCACCAAGCCATGATGGCTCATGCAACAAATATGTGTTACAGAGATGGTGCCACCAAGAATGAAGCTTAACCAAGGAATGGGTATGCTGAAAAATGAAAACAATCAAGTGTGAAAATATTTCATGGACCAACGGTATTCAAGGAAGCTCAGAAAGGTATGGTAGGGAATGGTAGCATGCCATTATTATATGGCTCAAATAAGATTGAGAGATCTCCTGTGTTAGGATATTTCGACACATAGGAAATAGTTAAGAATAACTTAGTCTAGTGTAGATTTAGGTAAAGTGTGTTTCTTTACTATGTACATTTGTAACTTATAATCCGACGGTCACGATTTGTAGTGATCTAACGGTTCACTCTCTCCTCAGTTTTAACAAGACTTGATCCGTGGCTTAGCACCCGATTGATCCATGATCTCTATTTAAAGAGCATGGAGGGTCATTTTTCTGGTAACCATTTATGAGAGAAACATATGTAACTTTTCTTTTTATATTAATAAATTTCCTAAAGTGGTCGTGTTGGCTCAGGCCATGGACTGTTTCCCTCTTCGAGGGTTTTAACCACGTGATAATACTGGTGTAATGATTTGTGATTTGTTTGTGAGCAGTGACCTTTGGTTTTTTATCTATGGAACTTACCCTGTAAATTCCTACATCGTATCAGAGCTATTTTGAGGGCTGCATCTATTGTTGATTGAAATTCAAAGTCGATTTGACTGCATGCAATTGTCATTTTCTTGATTTACTATTTCTGAACATTTTTGGGTATGGAGAACTCCTCTGTTGTGTCTAGAGCATCTATTACAGTGAGGAATGCCTTTCGTTTCATGTGAAAAGGTTTCTGG